>UCOM01001306.1:0-44183 GCA_900474385.1 Ormyrus pomaceus
AGAAAAATAATAATATTTACTATCTGAATAGTAAAAAATTGCTTTTTTCTACTGATCTGAATAGTAAATATTCTTATTTTTCTTCTCATATCTGAAATAACGATAATGCAAAATAGTAATTTGTACTCTTTTTTTTCTTTCAGTGTAAAAATTACGGTAATTATTCACTTTGGTAAAGTGTTTCAAAATCAAAGTAATACGTTAAGATTGCGACACTTATTACTCACAATCTACTTTAAAAATTACAAGGCATCGCAATATATTTAATTTTCTGGCAAGGCACCTTTACGTGACAAACGCATTAAACATTGTGCGACAATTATTTTTAAATCTTCTTTCATTTCGAATTGTTGCCGTACGTCATCGATTCGCCGACAGACAACAGTGACATATTTACGCTAACAATCCGTGGTAGAGCTTAACTCCGCGGACGAGTAACAATAAACAAATCGAAAATGTTAATTAAACCACTCTCCACCGAAAACAATCAAATTCATTGCCCGAAAATCAAAGTTTCCCCCGGTCGAAAAACAGAACTACGAGCGTCCCGCGCACGGCAAAATGAATAATTTCAATTAGCGATTTTACCGGCTCGCAAAAAAAGCTGTTGACTCGTTCCGCGAATTTCCATATTCCGCCTCCACAATAACTCGGCGCGAGCGAACCGAGGAGCAAACAGAGCGAGAGAAAAGAGAGGCTTGGAAAAAGTAAATAAACGGGTGGCTAGTTGTATGCAGTATTTTTAGCGACGGCATTTTACTTGATTGTGTATTTCATCAGGGGCGACGTTTTTGCCGCGCGCCTCTTTCTCTTCGTTCCGAAGGATCGTAAAATATTAAGCGCAGCGCGAGAAAAAAATAATCCGACTTAAAAGCCGAAACCCGTGACAGGAAAACAAAAGGGTGATGACGACATCGCTTTACTTTTGGACCATGACAAAATGTAAAATTTCATTTTCACCGGAAAAGTTTTAAACCTCGAACTCTTTGATGAGTACATTTTTAAGATAAAAAAAAACTGTCAAAGGAATGCAAAACATCGTAAAAGTTTTGAAACGCTTGAATTTCTGAGTTGTAAAAGTGCGATGTTGAAGTAGTAATAAAAATTAAATTGTTTTATGCGACTTATCAAAACACGCGAGAATAACAGAAGAATCTAAAAGTGTTCGTTTAACGATATTCACTTATTTTTAAAATAGTCCAAGAATGTAAATTTGCGGAAGAATAAAAATCCCACTTTGATTATACCATTAAAAAATAGAGATACTTTTGCAAAAATACATTTCTTCTAAGCTAATCCGTGTAAAACCGATGAAAAAATATGGAAAAAGATCTAATAAACAAAGTCAAAGTTCTCAAACTCCATCACTATCTTGATTGACCTTTCGCCACAACCACTCTAACAATTCACCATCAATCCTCCGACCCCGGCCGCAATCCTCAAAAAGCAGATAAATAAATAAGCCAGCAGCTCGTGGCACAGTGTTGTTCGAAGGCCGCTCGTTGACCGCGCGATAAAGCAGCGCTCCTCCTCTCTCGGGCCGCCTAAAATTAAAATATTTCCCGCAATGTCGCCGCGCGTCGGTCTCTCTCTCTCTTCTACTCCCGCGGCTTGCCAGAGGGGGATTTATAATTCGGCCCAACCTTCGACAAACGCTCGAAATAACAATAATGCGTGACGACACGCGCGCGCGACGTCTCGGCGCTTCTCTTTCTCTATCTCGCGCGCGCGGCCGCGGGCCAAGAGCCGTCGAGAAGCAGCTGGGGGGCTATCAATAATCGGAGCCGCGCGAGCCGCTTTGCCTGCTGAGGAAGGGTCGGGCCTCCGGCGAGGGGAGCTTTTGCGTCGGAGACTGGAGCTGACGGACGGGATGGGGGCCCTTTGCGGGGCTTGCTTTCCGACTGATTATGTAGTCATCGATCGGGGATGATTATAAATAAATGGCTGTTACATTTGTGTAAAGTGGGAAGCTCGAGAGGCGTTCGCTGTTTTTTTAACGAAAACAAATTTAATGCGCGTACGCAAAATTTTAAACCACCGCTTTTTCAGTTATTAAAAAAATGCGCGAACGAAAATATATGGGCCACAAGATGACAGCGAACAAGCTGTCAATTTGTAAAATGGAGCTTCCACGCTCGTTCTAATGAAGGTTTTGACATTTTTTTAATTCGGCTATTAAAAGGGCGTTCGTTAACGCTTTTTTAATTAAAGCGACGACGAGCGAACGAGCTCCGGCGCAAATATCCATTGTAAGCAATCGCCGTAAATGAAAATCGCCGAGCGATTGTGCCGGGACTGGCGATTCGTGTTTGATTTTCCAAAGCCGGGAGCTCTAGCATCTATTTATCAGTCATTATGAGGGTTTGTTTGTCGAGGCTTTACAATTTGTTAGCGGAGTATATCTCCGCGCGCGACTGTTGGCACGCAATCATTTCGCATATTTGCCCGACGATTCCAGACGGATTTTCGATATTTGAATTTTCTTTTTTTTTTTTTTTTGTTAAAGCTCTTCGTGTTTGCTTGGCGCTCTAACGTTGTTGACGGATCTTACGGCAAACTGATTATAATTAGAGGTTGGAAATTCAACGTTTTGAAGGAGAGGTACGGTCATTATCGCGGTGCGGCTCGAAAAATGCAAAGTTTCTAAATTTAAACGACACTTTTTTCGACACTTTTAAGAAAAATATTTTTATACACTGGCATTTCTCCGCGAGAGAAGATAAATAATCCATCTGTCGCAATGTTGAAGCTATGCGAGTTCCGAATTACGTCTTTTACGACGCTGTCCTTAATGTGAACGGGGACTGGCGGCAAGAAAAGAAATGTATTTTTAGGCGCTTTACAGCTTTAACTACGGAAAAATTAAACAATTTCGGGGTTTAATAGCCGATTGCTTAAAACAAATCAACATTGCCGAGAGAAGAAGATTGCGGGGTCCTTTGTGACTTTGATCTTCCCTAAGCTAATGAATCACGTAGTGAAATGTTCATTTTATCGCCAGCAAATATAAAATGATTTATTCCGCAAGTTTGATCTCTTTTAGAGATTTAAAAATAAACTGGAAGATGTTATTGACTGTAATTTGGAGATCTATTTTTATATCCCTCGGTTACTTCGCTTGATTACTTTTATTTTACCATTTCTATAAAATTAAGTAAATATTCCTTTAACATTTCTCATATTTACAATTTCTGAAGTGTCAGTACAATGTAAATGCATTGTTTTTCATGAATGGTGATACTTGTTAAACATTTTGATGCTTTCTGAATAGGAGTTTCGCGGAAATAGACTTTCATTCTCAAAGGCCTATTTAAAACGTATTTAATTCATAATAATATACTCAATTGCAATTCAAGAGACGCCAGAATTTTTATTAAACTGACAGGTAGATTTTCATTTTGTTTCCCCACATTCATCTCTTCCAACGTTTCTAGGATTCACTTGGACGGCGCTACAAATATTACAGCAATGACACTGTCTCCGAGTATGAAAACAAAACTTTTTATTCGCATGATATATTCAAACATCGTAATGTTCAAAGCAATGCAGCAAAAAATGCAAGCGTTGAAACAAAATGCGCGAATTTCACTAAAAGCTCTGGAGCTTAATATATCAAAACCATTTTTTTTAAGTACCGTTATTTATTGTCATAAGAATGAATCCAATACCGAAATTTTTTTACCTTTGGTTTACGGCTTCTCTCCAAAATAAAAGAAGTACAATATTTTTATTAAGAAAAAAGGTATTCGTTGTTATTTATCGCCCTTATGACCTCGCCATTGGGAGCCATTATCAGGATCGTATAAATAAAGAGAATATCGACGGATTTATGGAACTCTCACCTGAACGATAAATGTCTGAAACTTTTGTCTCCGTTTGGGGTGTAAAAGAATTGAGGACAATCAGGTTAAAATTCACAGGAGAATATGAAAGGCATATATGAATTTATTAACCATTAAATTCAATCCCAGAATTTCAGAAAATTTAGCTCATTGAAAGTTCGAGTCCTCTATTAAATTATGAAAACCTTTTAAACTAAAACAGCACCTATTTCCCATTAACAATTTAATACCAAAACTTTAATTTTATTCTCTTCATCTCGTCGACAGTTTATTTCAAATTCGCTCCATGAATAAATATCCAGGATATAGTCTGAGAGCAGTGAATATTTAATTACAATTTTCGATGGAGAAAAGCTGAAAACGTCGACAGAATGTAACAAACTAAAAGCGATCCTTTATTAACGATGAATTGGAGCGCAAAGTATCGGAAATTCGAGTTGCGCGCGAATACAAAAGCAAAAAGTGATACCCCCAGCTAATCGCATCTTCTAATTAAGGCCCCATAATTACATTTCGAACGTCCGAAGCGTTAACTCTAACGATCATAACGTTATCCTCGCAAGGCTCATAATAAATTCGTCCCAAAGTCTATAGACCTACGCTGCGGCTTTCGCTTTAACGGAATGTGACAGCGCTAAATCCTCATCACAATAACAGGCGTAATTGTTGCAATATTAATGCAGTGCAGGGAGTGAGATTAATTCGGTGATCGGAAATTCTGCGAAGTTCCGGAAGTGCTGGATCTCGTCGGAATTTTTATTAAGGCGCAAAGTGAGAAATAGTTTATTTTTGCATTATTTAAATGAACAAAGCCAATTGTGAGGCGATTCTTCGCATATAAAAAAAATTTATAATTATATATATCTGCTGCATTATTAAATATTAAATCTTTCAATATTATTAATGCAAATCAAGGTTTTGTTTAATAGTATAAATATAATGTATGTTTACGTTTAAAACTAGAGGAGTCTTTGAACCTTTTCTTGAATGTCAAGACTGAATAAAAAAGCTATTCGATAAATCTCAGAACTCGTGTAAGATCCTTAAATGTACAAAAATAAGTCTCAATTAATCTAAAAATACTGGCGACTGTTCCTTTATCCAAAGCCCCCCAATTACTTTTATCGAAACAAAATCAGCTTACACCACAGGCAGTTTAACATTCCCGTTACGTCGAAAAGCAAATAATCCCCCCCGCCGAGCGCCAACTTTCCTCCTGTAATAAACCCTCGCGTCAGGTCCAACTTTTCTCGCGGTAATCTTTCCATTCCCCGGTACACCGCGTCGGTTAAAAAAAATATCCAGCCCCTTTAAATAAACAGCGTAACGTGCTCTCCGTGTACATTATTATCCCGAGGAATCGGGGAGATCCTAACCCCCTTAATTCGCGTGCCGCCTCTCCGAATTTCGGGCGTCGTGCCAAACTTCGACTCGGCCCCGTCCTCCCTCCGCCTCGGCTCGAAATAGGCGGCTAATCGATACCGGCCGAGAGCTAATTCGCGCCCCCTCCCCTCGAAGAGAGAGAGAGAGAGAGAGAGACGTCAGGGAAGAATTAAGGGCGAAAAAAGGGAACTTTCGACTCGTGGATTATGCAGTTCGCCGCCGACGGAATTAAAAGTTTCGAGGGGGCCGCTCGATGGATTTCGATATCGTGGCCGTTGATTTTTAATCTCGCGTGCACGGGAGGTGAGAATCCGTGCGCGAGACTTATCGGAAAAGTTGCAAGGCTGCAGGGTTGATGATGTGTGCGCGAGCGAGAGCGGGCTTTTTTTGTAAAAAAATTATTAAAGCTTTATCGATTTATTATAACAAAGTGGAAGCCGAGCCTTTGTTGTGGATGTAATTAAAAGGGATTTTAAGTGCGCGGGATTTTTTAAGTAGAAAATGCCTTGTATGGTAAGGCATTGCTTTAATTTTCCATCAAGTTTTCTATAGTCACTACTCGTTACTTGTTAAGAATATTTTGTAATTTTCAAACTTAAAAGCTTTCTAAGCTTTTTAAGGTAGTAACGATTTAGTTTCGGATTTTATTAAAAAATGTTAAAACAAACAAAATTATTTTTAAATAACCATCTTCAAAATCTTCTTCGAACCGAAACTGCAAAAAGTTTCTTAAAAGTAGCCTTAAAACGATTAGAATTTCCCCAAATCATTTATCAGCCAGCCAGAAAAGTAGCAACAAATGGCCGTGGTAAAAAAAAAGTAATAACACCTCGTCCTTCGAGATCATCCCGCGTCTTTTCGCGGCTGCCGACACCAAAGGCAGCGCCGTCGGTAACAAGCAACATAATAAAAGGTCACGCACAAGCTGGAAGCTCGTCGAGCGAAGGCGAAGTCTATTTCAAAGCAGCACGAAGGCAATCTGTCATGCGCCTCGTCAAATCTCGAGCAATTTGTTCGGCATGAAACGAGAAAATCTAAAATAAATGCCCCGACGTCCGGCTCCCTCTCTCTCTCTCTCTCTCTCTCTCTCTCTCTCTCTCTCTCTCTCTCTCTTACTGGAAGGAGGGAGCGCCACCACCTGCGCCGAGGCGCCTAATGAGGCGTCGACGAAACAAAACGACGACGAGCAAAAGGAGGAAAAAATTACGGCGAATCTTGACTCCCCGGCTTATTATCGGGCTAAGCGATCGCTCGTCTTTTTACGAGCTTTCCGTTACGCTTTCCACCTTCCTTTTTCGTATTTTTATCGCGGTCTTCGACATGTTCGCCTTCTGCCTTTTTTTTTAAATTGTCCGCATCTTATATGCTGCACTTAAAGTTGAGCGGTAAGCTGTGCCTTGCCGAATTGTCAAAAAAAGACTGGCTGCGTAAGTACTTAAAGTTTACCTAAAGTTACGTAGCTGTAATCGCATTTCGAGCAAAGTGTCTCAATAACTTGTTCCTAAATAGGTTTGATAGTTATAGAACAGCACCGATATGCGTTTGTTTGATGGTCGATCAAGTTGGCCAATACTTACTAATTAATAATAACGGCAAAAGCAGCGAAAGCTCCGCAGTAACGGACAAAGTACTTACCCGCAAAATCTTACCGACACCCATTAATTAACCAAATAAGCGAATAAATTAGCAAAAACTCGTATTAATCACTCGAGCCAGCGGAGGACATTCCTCGCGGCCATTAATTTCTCCGGGAGCGCAATAAAAGCACCCCGAGTAAGATAATAAACCGCTGAAAACTCTCAGCGAAAAACTCGGCTCCCTTGCAATCTCAGAGTTCGAAAGCAATTACCGATAGCCTTCCAGCGGAAGGAAGTAGCCGCCCCCCGTCTTGCGCTCGAGTGCAAAAGCTCTCGCAAGTCGAGAGAAATTCGCCGGTTGCCAAAATCGCATTAAAACTGAGCGGCTGAGCGATGTTCCTGTCATTAGAATGATGTGCGGGCCGCCGGCCAAAGCTTGAGGCAAGAGCCCGAAATACCTTTTTCCTTTGGCCGAAGGTGGGCTCTCCGGCGTTTTTTCTGTTTTTTTTTCTTCTTCCCCCTCCGACTCGTGAATTTTCCAGCGCGTTTACGCTCTCGAGGGTAATCCGCGGCTCCCGCACGATGGCTGAATGCATTATTCCTGCGGTTGCCGACGCCACGCGAAAGTAATGTTGACGAGAGCTTTGCTTAAAGGCTGAAACGAGGCTTCCTTTTTCAACGGGAGTACCGGTACTTTATGTACACGGTGAAATTGCTAATTTTTTAAGTTTTGGTTTTAGCGATGCTTCTTGTTTGGATTATTGATGGAACACTTTTCTTAATGTGCACTGCAGTACTGCAAGGTTTCATAAAAACTTGGACAGAGAAGTATTATAAAAAACTTGAACTTTCCTTTCGAAATTTATACGGCTTCATGTTTTATTTCGGCTTTTCAAGCTTGATATCGATTAAACTAAACACGTGCCTTTCAAAAACTAAAGCAAATTTTATTCTTCACGAGTGAACTAAATATTCATCTCGTAAAGCCAAAATACAATTAAAAATGTCATTCATAATAAGTAGATTAAATTCGAGTCTTAAACTTGGCCAAATTTCGCACTATTTTCTTGGTTGTTCAATTCAAATGTTGCCCAACCTGCTGACCATCAAACTCCTTATAATCAAAGTGACCGCCGAAACCCCAACAAAACCCTTCAATAATTTCCTATACCCAACTCCCAACGGAGTCAATTTCTCTCTCATCCCGGCAATAACCCAGTCGTATAAAATCCCTCGACGGCCAAATTATTTTTACCGTCGAGTGATGAGGCGGCAGCTCGAAAAAAGGCAGCGATCCCCTTGCGCAACCGCGGAATATCCGCGGCGACTTGAGGCGAATATTATTTATAAGCGGCGCGCAACTCTCTCGCACTTGGCGTCTGGTCTAATTCATCTTCAAAGTTCGGGCGCACGCGCGGAAATGCAACAAGAGCGCGCCTCTGCGAAGTATTAAATCCAAGCGGGCTTTCGCGAACGCGCACCGGTAATTAATTTTCCCCGAATGCCTCTCTCTCTCTCTTGTGAAGGAGAGACGTACGAGAAGCGCTCCCGCGAACATTTGGCTTATGAATAGAAAGATTTTCCGAGTTCCTGCCTTCTGGAAATGAGCGAGGCTTTCCTTACGAACTAACTGCTCGGGGACTTTTTAATTGCTTATTTTCGTTTACATAATCGCGAATTCAGGAGATTTGCCGTTTAAGCGACGGCTGTACAATGGCGCGATTAAACGGTCGGTCGGTATGAAAGGCGCTTACAGCTTTATTAGAAATAAGCGATGGAGTTTCCTAATTAGCAGTAAGATTTTTCATTGGTCGCCGCTTCTTTGAAAAATAAATGAAAATGTTATTTTAACTGACGACCTTTTACTCGATACCGCCGCCTTTATAAATAATAGATTCTATCGATTTGGGAGTGAAAATAAAGAGTTCCGGTATTTTTAACATTTTCGCGTCGTTAGTGCTGTACTTGACCGAACGAAAACAACTAAAAAACACATCTTATGATACTTAAAGTCGTGCATATGCATCGCTTTAAATTTTGCACAACTGTACAGTTTATACATAGATATAGTGATAGTTTTGCCAGATCCGCTTCAGAGATAAGACAAACTCTAACGTAAATTCGTTCCAAGGCTAAGCATTTTCATGCTCCAATGTAAAACTGAAATTATTACTATCTTAATCCACATCTCAATTAGAATTTACAAAATAGTAAGAAAATTGGCACCTCCAAGAGCAGCGACAAAGGCCCCCTCGCAAGTGCGTTGCTTTTCACCCAAGATAATGGTCTAACGAGGTGCGGGTTATTAATTTGAATAATATCCCGTAAAGGTTTAATTGCAGCGTGAATTTAGATTTGAAGCTCAGCCGCGGCTCGGAAGAGATACTGCTCGAGAAGATAAGACGGTATAATTGAAAGTAAAATAAACCGAAATGAAAAGACTTCATTAGTGTACTCGGGAGACGTCTGTAAAAGCCATTCAAGTGCGGGGAGAAGAATTACAAGAAAAGTCGTTTGGATCCCAGGCGATCTTACCTCGGAATTGAATCATTTTCCTGAAAAATGAAACGATGTAATAGAGAGAGAGATTTGAGATAAGGCATTGCAAATACAGAGGATGAGTTTGAGTGAGAGAGGAAAAGGGAGGAAAAGAAATGAATTAAATGTATAGCGAAAGAATCGTAATGAATAACGACGGGTAATAAAAGAAAGTCTTGAGGGTAAAGTGTAATTTAAAAAAAGAATTTCAGTTTTAATATTCGCTCGAAAACTACTTTTACTCTGTCTTCTTTTCGCAATAATAAAAAGGTGTTCATATCGACTCATTATAATTAATTTGGTTAAAGAAATTGAACGTCAGATAAAAATGTGCAGCCATCATTGATAATACGTGCAAAGAGACGGGCAGGAGGTGAATATCGCGGAACAAGTCAGCGCCGCTTGATCAAGACCCCATAATTACCCGACTCTTTAACCCGATCTAATTACCTCCCCCCAGCTTCCCCTGAATCGCACGTCAACAATTCGCCCCGGTCGACGTTTAATTTTCCGAATTTCCCGCTGAAAAACGAAGCGCAGAAGCGCGGCAATAATGGGAAAATTATTCCGACGGCCCGCGTAATTTCTCCAAGTATAAAAGGCTCTCCGAGCCTCGTCCAAGTAGAATTTCAGCCGGGGCGCGTTATATGTACGCGGAATTTTCAATTGCGCCGAAAAAAGCGCGCGCTCGCCGAGTGGAAGAGAAAAGGGGGTCAAAGAAAGCGATAACAGTAAAGCTAATAGATAGTCCGACGGGTATATGGGAGGGGAGGGGAGGGAGGGCGAAGAAGCGGCAATAAAGGCAATAAAGAAGCGGCGAAATAGGAAGAGACGAAGACGGACAGAGCAGACAGCCGGAGCTAAACGAGCGAGTAGTCGAGCCAAACGAAAGGGGCGGACGGCGCGGGGCTGGGTAGAAAAATGCCTCGGACGCGACTACAACCAGCCGTTTTAAACTCTATCCCTCCCCGTCTAATAACTCTTCTCCGCTCGGCTTCTTCTCTTTCTGCTCGCAGCTCGCCGTCTTATTTTCCGCCATTAAATGTGCGCTCTTCTCGCGAATACTCTTTATTTCGTATATTTAAAATGTCCTCTTTATTTACCAATCGCGCGCAGCGAAAGCTCTTTACATTCTCTTTCTAATGGAAATTCGTTCGAGAAGCTATTACTATTTAAATCCGCCGCTCGACGTCGGCAGCCTTTATTCACAATTATTAACAATCCGTCCAGCGCGTCTGGCAAGCAGCGTCTCCCCGGCTCCTCCCACGCTTTGTGCATTCGTGTAATAAGCGCGTCGTCGTCCCCTTGGATTGCTGCCGGGACGGAATGATCGAGTTTGCCAATTCCGCGTACACTCGCGAACACACGAAGAGAGAGAGAGAGAGAAGAAGCCGACGTCGCAGGCGGCGACTTCTTTTCTCTTCGTGCGCGAGGGCCACTGCCGCGACCCTGACCCGCGAGAATTTCCGCGAACCTTGTAAACCAACGCTCTTGTAACGACTGCGTCTTTTTTGTCTCCTCGAACTTGCTCGTCGCGGGAGGACGGAGCTTTCTCGGGTTTTCGTTATTTTTCCCGGGGCTTCTCGACGTGATCGTTTTTATTTTTTTTTTTTTTTTGGGGGGGGGGGGGGGTGCAACGTGCTGGAAATGATGGAATGTTGACGGAAGCTTTTGAGAATGATGAAAACCTGCGAGTTTTATTGTTAACGACTTTTTGGGAGAATCGAGCGTTTTCGCAACTTTAATTTCGAGAGTGAAGGAAAATTTTAACCGCTCATTAAGTAAAGCGATTTTTATCCCGCACCTCTGAAGCAATAAAAAAAAAATACCACCCGACTATAATAACTATATCGATTTTAGATAAGGAAAAAGAAAAAGAAACGGAACGTATAAAGCTACGCAAATAACCGCCGCGGTATAAAATCGAAAAGTGTTTTTTTATGAAGTTCTTTTTTAAAACATTGTGCACCCAGCTCCGACGGTTTTAGCTTGATTATTTTTAATTTAAAGGATATCGAGTGTCGTCGTCGAGCTATTTCGACCTTTCTAAATACTTGATGCCATTAAGCTAAATGCGGCCGCGCCGTCAGGCCGGAATCTGTTGATGCGCCGTCCACATTATCCCCGCGGAGAGAAATCGATCCGCGACGTCACCTGCGCGAAGCTCAGCATCGCCGCGGCGGTGTAACGCGCGAGTATACGTATTCTTTGCGATTTTCTTTTTCTCCCCAGGCAGTCGAGCAGCCGAGCTTTCGAGTGGCGTATTAAAACGCGCGAGCGAGAGAGAGAGAGAGAGAGAGAGAGAGAGAGTTGTATCTTCAAAATGTGGGTCAGACCTTAAACTTTAAAAAATGCTCGCTCCCTCATACATTTGCACATTTCGCTCGGCTGAATCGCGTCGGCCGTGATGTGCGTTCGTCAAAAAAACGCGCGCTTGTCAAATAAAATATACACGCGCCACGTAAACCTCCCCTCCCTCGCTAAACTTCATAGAAATTTTATCGTCCCGTTTTCTCCGAAATTTTCTGTTCTTGTTCGTCTGCTCCTCCGCGGGGAGCATAAAGCCGTCGACGTTCCGCCGAGCGTCGTTGGAGCTGCGATAAATTTTTCGAGAAAAAAAGCGCGGCGGTCGAAAATTTTACGCTCAACGTTCTCGTAATCGGCGCGCTTAATTTTTAATAAGGCCCGAGAATGATCTTGTATAATAGGAGGAAGCGTCGAGCCGAGGGCAATTAAAGCCGGAATCTATAAAACGCTGCTCCAAGCAGGCCCTAAAATCCATCGTAACGAGCGCCTTTCCTCCTTATTCCGCCGCGGCGAGACAATCTCCTGCGAAGCAGCGAGTTAAGGCTGGTTCCTTTGTAACATCTATCAAGCTGTTATTCGCAGTCCTTGGAGGCGAAAAATTCAGCGATTTTACAGATTAATATTTATCGACGACGCAATTAAACGCAGGTCGACGTCCACCTAAAATGTTTATCGTTCCGCGCGATTTACGAGGGAATTTATAGTCGTTCCGCGTCGCATTTAATAACGGTAATCTTGCCAGTCGTTACACGATTTTTCCAAGCCCGTAAAGCGGCTTAACGAGCTTTATTTGAAAATCAAAACTAGCAAGCTGTACACCCTCGAACGATGAAAAGCAATAAAACTCGGCGACTTGTTAAATCTCCCGCTGACTTAACCGAAAAACCGACCTCGAAAACGCAGCGCGCTGCCAGATGCGAACACGTGTCCGCAAAAATCTCACCCCCCGCACTGGACCGCCGGACACGTGGATATATATATAAAAAGAAGAGGGCCGTTCGAAATTATGCCGAGCGATAAAGCCCGACGATTTTTTTCCCCTCCGGGCCATTCTCTCTCCCTTCATTCGTCAACCCTTATCGAGAGGCGGCTCGATTCCGGCTAATAGTGCGATTCCCTCCCTGCCGTAGATCGCCCCGTTAGATTGGGATTCCGATATGAGCGGCGCTTAATGTAACGCGCTGCTCGGCAATATACTTATATAGACGGCCTGACGGGCCGCTACGTTTCCGAGCGGAGCCGATGAGTGTACAGGTTTGACTCGCCTCGAGGGCGAAGCCAATGGACGCCAGATATGTTAATTAGTTTTTCGAACGAGCTTTGCGGCTGGAATTTCGGCGGAAAGTGGTAATTGATATCGTTGAAACTAATATGTTTTTTGGGTGTAGTTTTTTAAAATAAATGCGATCAGAATTAAGTGATTCACCCTACTTTTGTGACCCCGTTGGTGAAATCTAAAGGTTAGTCACAGTCTGTCGAAACAAACTGCGACAGTTGTCTAATATAATCTTCGGAAGCGGATTGTATATGGCAGCTGACGGCAACTTTTTTTATCTCCAAGTTTTCTAGTTTATATCAATACAGTTTTAGCTTCTTATTGTCTATAAATACAATATTGGACCTTGACAAATTGTATAAATAATCAAAAGTCAAGTTTGAAGATTCTCGTTTATTTCCAAGCTTACTCAATTCTCTCGAATAAAAATATTTCTAGAGTATCAAGTAATTTCGTCTCCCGATATTTGCACATCATTTCTATTTCAGCAACACAAAGATACCCCCCGTGTCGTTTCCTCAACCCTTAATTCAACGGCACGCATAAAGAAGCCAGAAGTAACTGCGGCTCGAGAGGTCGCGCTTTCTTACAGCCCCATAAAGATAATATCGCATCCCCGTATTTATTACCGATAACAGGCATAAATTCCGCGCGAAGGAGAAAATTTCGAGCACATACGTACGATAAAATTCGCCTTAGCCCCCGGCCGAGTATAAATCGAGCATCCGCTGAAAGTACTCGAGCAGCGCCGTCGTCGAAAACGATGAGGACGCGCGAAAATGTAGCCGTCGATGGAACGAGAGCTTTTTGCAGAGAGGTTTTAATCGCCTTTTAGATTAGGAAGGAACGCTTGCGATACCGCATGACAGAAATCGTAAGTTATTCAATTTATGCTTGCGCCTGCGACTCGTTGAAAGCCTCGCCGAAGGCTCGCCTAGTTCTATCTACAACAGGGGTAATGGTTACTTCTTTTGAGAGGTACAGAAGAACGGTTATTTTGAATACTTTTTCAACGATTTTTTTAGATTGCTTGGATTCTTGCTGCGCTTGGAATGTTGTGTGGATAGGCGATAGAGAAAGCCAAAGATAGTTTGTTGATTGATTCGACAAGTTTGAAATACATAAATGACGTTTGCATTAATAACGAAGAAGAGCAATCTACGGGGTGTAATTAACGTTCGTGAAATTAAACTCCAGAGAATTTTCCAAGCAATAATTAGCTCTTCATTTATCTTTCACGTTATTTAATAAGACAATACAATAAGCAAATTTGACATAATCAAATTCTCATTTTATCATTTTTAAAATACAGAAATAGCCAAAATTACGAACTAACGATGATAAATAAATTAGGTCACCAAATAAATTTAATCCGCTCTCTAATTTTAAACCTGATTCTATTTCCAATCGAAGAATTCACTTTCTCACGATCTTAAAATCTCGCGTCACCAATTCAGAAGCGGCGCCACTCAAAATAGAATCTAAAAATCGAACGCCTCTTCGTCCACCTCCTCAATCAGAGCCCCACCAAAAAGCGGCGACTTTATCAACCCCTCGCACCTCCGTCCTTTCAATAACATCCGGAGAGTCGCAATAACGGCAAACTCCATCGTTATCCTCGATCCGTTCTCGGAAAAAGCTCCATTTGCAAGAAAGTCCGACCTCGCAGGCAGCCAACTTTGAATTCTGCGAGTTACCGACCGAAGTATTAATGGAAGGACTGCTCCTTCGAAAAGTTGCTCCCGCTGCGACAGAGAAAATTAGCTACATTTTTCAGGAGTTGAGCTTTGCGCGTCTTTGAGGAACTGGCGAATCGACTGTAACTCTTGCTCCGCTCGAGTGTTTATGCCTGGGAATTTATGACTGATTCCGTAAAGCGTCGCCGCGAGTTAAGATGCTGTGCACTTATAAGCCGAATCTCGCTCTGGAAAATTAGGAAGCGGAGGCGAAAATTGCGTGGGACGCACTTCGTCTTTGAATTTTCAAGTTTGGATCTTTAAGTGCTTTTTAATTAAGTTTTCTTTTGGCTTTTGTGCTTGAAAGTGATTAGACGTCAATATCAATAATTATCACATCCATGTATAAATATATTGTTTATAAATAATAATTTATCATATATATACTGACAATTATTTGATGATGAATTTTGATATATTTGTCAAAATAAATAATTTACAATGACAATATAATATTTAATCAAATATTTTCCATATCAATAATTTCAATTTTCAAAGAAATAAACGTTGACATATACGAATTAAGATGATTGATTTATTTAATATCGATTGATTTCGAATGATTTACGACAAATATCAGCAAATTTATGAACCTGATAATCAAACTATCTATTATATCCATAAAAATTCTCCAGCCAATAAAAAAAACGCAATTTTAATAAAAAGCCGAATTAATATGATCAATTACAAGCGGGAACGGCCTGCTCTTCCAGTATTTACTTTTCCCGTGCAAATCACCAAACAAGGTTAACGCCGATTTTAATTTACGACACGTTGCATTCCCAATGTTTACTCATTTATACGCGTTCCCCGATAAATTTTCACAGTGGCGCTCCGTCATTTCGGTGATTTAGCGTCAGGAAACGGCGTCGAAGGGCATTCTTTTACAAGCGATAAGTCGCGCAAAATAGCGCGCGATTTCATCCATTTTAATCGGTCGCGCGCCCCTAGTCGCCTTCGAAAAACTGAGGCGGCGCGCGGTGAGGACGAAAGGAAGGCTACGAAATTATGGAAAATCGATGGAGCCTTTCTTTCTTTCCGCTCGTTCGCGCGTTATGTCAATCGACATCCAAGCTTTTAGTACACTATAAATTTTTCGTTGCGAAACGGCGGATTTTTATCTCGGAGAAAATTGAAAGGCAATAACTCGCCGAAAGATTGATCCGTAGGAACAGATTGTCGAGGTCGTAAAAGAATTTTTTTTATTTCGCGCCAATTAAAAATATATGATTATCGCCTTAAATTGAAATTGAAATTTTCTCCTCTCTTTTTTAATAAATTTTCTTTTCTCTGTTTCAGGTTCTTCGCTGAAAAATTCAGCAAGATTGTAAAAGGTGAGAACATTTTTTTTTATTTTACTGCATTCTTGAATTAAGTCATATTGCTTGGGGTCAGTAAAAGTTTTTTTAAGTAATAGTGCTTTTATGTTCAAAACAACACTACTAAAGGAGAGATACAAAATGATGAAAAATAGTGTTTTAAAGGACAGTGACTTAGTAAATTTAAAATATATGTTCTTCTGGCAAGAATAATACTTTTCTAAAATTCTAAACTTCGCTACTTCAAAAGAAATTTAAACATTAGCAAGAACAAAGTTACGGGAGAGAATATAATATACGAAAAAGAGAAATAAAACTCAAGCTTAAAATATTAAAAATATATAAACTCAAAGACGCACTTAATCTTATAATCAAATCTCTCGTAAAGGAGTTCGCCCGAAAAATTATAGCCACCTTATCTCTCGTCTGTACTTGCTACTTTTGAACACTAAAATATCCCGACGGTCTTTTGCAAAGAGTAAAGATTTATAAGAAATTTATTATAAAACTACCGTACACTCTTTAAATTCATTTGAATTTCGAAATTTCAAAAATTTACGAGCAACAAATCATAATCCTAACTCAATAATTAATAATAAAACAAATGTAATTGGTTACCGACCGATGAATACGACTTTGAAGTAGAATCGGATTTGGTCTGCCCCCGTAATAATTTCACAGCGGGTTAGATATCTTAAAACGCTAAAATTGGTAGCTTCCAGGAAGAGCAGGTCGCCTTGGATTATTGCAAAATCGGCCGACACACGTCAGACACGTAGTATTAGTGGTCTGTATCATCCTTACATCCGAACAAAAGGCAGTATATTAATAGACCAATTTTTAGTTTGTATAAAGCAGACTTACGTAATGACTATGAAATAGACTATTTATCACCAATTATTAGTCGCCATCATCTTCCAGTTTAATTGTTCAACACCTCCTTCGGTCACTTTTTTTATCCTTGCGGGAGAGCTCAAGTAATTTCGCTCAACAAGTGCAAAATTCCATCTGCCTTCAACGGATTTCCGTCCGATCGCACTCCCATGCCGTCCCTCAAGGTGAATGCAGAAGATCAACAATTCTCGGAATCTCGATCCTCCCTCCAAACTGGGTTCAGATCTTTTCGTTTCGCGGAGACCACTTTGCTAAAGTTGGCAGATGACATCAGACAATAAATGTACAAAAAGTTACGATCTTATTAACGTTTGACTTCAAGTGAGGCTCTCAACGCAATCTTGCCGCAGTGGCCTTTCAACTTTTTAAGTAGGATTGACTTTTCCAGGACCTTACGTCTTTGGTTCCCCATCTACTTCCCAGCAGGGAACAACAAGTCATAATATCTGGTGCAAAATCTTGGCGGCGGGGCCGCGGGGGTCGATCTTCTCTTGTATCTATTTGCAGCGTGAATGATAATAAAGAGAAAGATTTATAAGAAAAAGCAAGAAAGGACACCTCACCTCCCTGCATTGAAAGGTGCTTGTGTATTCTCTGACTCTGCGCTAAACCTCAGTGTTGTCTTAGACTTGACACTTTCGCGGAAGAACCAAAACAATTCAATGCTGCTTTCTATAGTCTTTTTCATTTCAAATTGCATTTGTACACTAGTTTTTAAGAGTATTGACAAAGATAAGTATTCTTTTATGCGCTTTTAAATTGTTATATCGCTAGTTTTTTGTATTCCGACTTGCTGTGATACCGCATAGTATATTTGTAGAGCATTAGCTTAACCAACCCACTGCGATATCCCCTTACCCGTATTATTTCATTATTTCTGTGCATACTTTTAGCACAATAAACGAACGTCCTATCTTATCTCCCATTTCCAGCCATTCAAATTCAAAAAGCGTGAAAAACCCGCCGGCGAGAAGAATCCCGCTCATAAAGCCGAATGCATAATATAAAATCCGCGCTGGATTTCCGGGCCAGATAGTCGCGATTTATCGGAGCTTCAGGAACTCGCGCATATTACACTCCGAGGGGAAATTAACGTCGTACAGCGCGGACGCGATAATTCGCCGCGCGGGGCTAAACTTTCGGGGGGGGGGGGGGGGGGGGGTGGAATTTTTTAAGGCCGCGAGCGGAATACATTTTATACGCGGCCGAACTTTCGTCGAAGAGAGGAGTTCGGCGCATAAGTAGGTGATGCATATAGCTGGCCGGGCTCGAGGAGTGCTGAGAAAATAGCGGCCGCGTGGGTGCGGAAAGTCGAGAGAGAGAGAGAGAATCTTTGTCGACAGCGCGGTGACGTTCGGTTTGCGCTGTTTAGGGGGAGCTTTAAGCGTGCTTTTTAAAAGTGGCTTTAGTTTTGAATGACACTTTTTTGTTTGTTTTATCGACTCGCCGCGGTGTTTTATTCTTCTGAATGCAAAAGTATAAATGTTCAAATAATTTTGGAAATCGAAGCCGCGATTAAAGAATTTCTATTCAAAAGTTTTAATATTCGAAAGAAAGTTGATTTGAAATTTTTACAAATTCCACTTTGCAAATAAATTCTCTTACTCAATAGAAGGTGTACAAACGACGTTCAAAAAAATTTATTGTATTCATTTAATTTCTTCTTTTAAAAATAGATTAAGCAAGTTGTAGATGAGGAGGGACCCTCGATCTATTTAAATTACTGTCCCAGTCTATTTGAACACGATTTTTCTACAGTAATACGACATGCGATAGCTCAGATTATTAAAATTCAAATATTTGCGCCGATGTAATTGGATACAAGTGCTCCAGGCTCCAAATTTCAATTTGTCGCTACTATGCAGAATAAACAAACTGTATATATACAAGACTATTTAGATGTTTAATCGTAATAATATATTCAAATTATAAGTTACAGATTACTATTAGCCGCAAATAGAAAATTAAACATTCAATCCATTATTTACAGCCCGCACGTCAACGCCACCACGAATTAACTCTTCCTGATTATAAACCGATTATTAATGGTAAATTAGTTTTTTTTAACCCGACTGAACGCTATAAAGTACACTCGTGCTTAAGGCACAATGAATCTGAATCCTCATTAACTACATCTCGCCACTAAATCCCAAACGTTCCACGTTTCCTTCCTACTTTCCCCCCCTAATAATTATTAATCCTCCCTACTTACCATCCTCCCGAGGAAGGCGAAAGAGCTTCCCAGAAGGAAAAACAGCGGAGAGCGAAGAAAAGCCCGGAGGATAAAGCGATGAGAATTTATGAAGCGCAATTTATGAGCGGGCAAGAAAATCGATGACCCGTCGTAGATTTCAGGAGGAGTGGCGGCCCGCTAATTACCCGCGCGCGGCGGAGAGAGAGAGAGAGAGTAAGGAAAAGTAAAAGGTCCTTGGCTATCGGCGCGGCCTTTCTCAAAGGTCAAGGAATACTTGTGCTTTCGCGCGACTGCATCTTTCATGAGATCTAGTCGGGCCGCTGAATTAATCATCGGCGAAGATCGAGATAGGGACGAAAAAAATACAGCCCACGTGTGCAGCCTTTTTTTTGCCCCCTCCTCCTCCCCCGAATGGAAATTAGCGCCATGCAAATCCGTTCTTTGATTCCGAGGTGAGGGCCTTGACTAAGTCCAACGTTTCTTTCGCCGCCCCGTTCGATAAATTACGTCGCGGCGGAGATGAGCGCCGGGCTTTTGATGCGCAGCTCGGCTGGAAACTATTGGTCGAGGATTAGCCCCCGATTTCGTAATTCGGACCGTGGAGATTAAGTGGAAGTTCGACGGTCGCTGCGTGCTTTAATCGGCTCGAGTAGTGGGAAGCAACTACTAGGCAGCAACTTGGATCTGCCAGGTGGAGATTTTAGTCAGCTCAATGGTCGGGTCGTTCGTACTTTTTTTTTTTAATAAGTTGGCGAACGTAGAGCTTTTACAGTTTTTTTGCATTTTGTTTTGAGAGTTGATTGTTTAAAATTAAGAGCCTACCTTTGCCGCTGAAGTCTTCTACAATTAGACCTTCTAAAATTAGAATTCTTTAGAAAGTTATTTTTGTACCTCATTAAAATTACAAACTCTTAGAACAATCCTTAAGTGATACAAAAAATTAAAGCTCTAAGAATAAATTATTAGTCTCGCGAATAAGTTTTCTTCAAAATAATAAAGCTTTGCATTTTATTTTCTGCACTCACATCACGAATGAAATATTTGTTTTCCACAATAAATTTTCTTATTCATAACTTTATTAAATTTACAAAATAATATTTGCCTAGGCCAACGCCAAATTTATAAATTCAAAATGTTAAATGAGATCTTAAATATGCAAATGCAACATAAAATGAATTAAAACACAAGAGTGCTCTTTAAATAAACGTAAATGTCACGCGGATATTGTGAATTTCGTGAGTCGATCATTAATGAATAATTAACGTTTTTAATACATTTTGAATACCTAATTACTTCTCGAATTTTCGAGTTATTTTACGATCATAATTAAATTTCTCAATAAATCTAATTAATCCCAAACGCAATCAAAAATGCCGTCCGTCGGCTTTGTCTGTTCAGTTACTCTTTAAGTATTGTACGCAGAGAGGGACACAAAGTATTAATCACCCTGGGCAGATTATAATTATTTATCGATTATAATCATAGATTAGAACAATTTTCTTGAAAGATTGTAAAAGGGTAACATTAATTCGCAATCCCGTTATTTCAATAAACATTTATTTCCATTTATTAAAAAATACATACATTTGTGCTCTTCAGTAAGTATCATATTGATATTTATTTAGCTTAGTTAAGTGAAGCCTCAGATTCCCTTAACATTTAATCAAAAAACTCTTTCTACTCTGAATAAATACCAAAAAAACACTTGCAAACTAAGAGTACTGACTCTAAATCGTCGATCAAAATATTTTTCTGTTTTCCACTGAAACCTTAATCCCGAACTCTCGTCGAGCATCGCGATCGATTAAAGTTCCACAATTGATCGAAGCCAACTCGAAAAAACAAAACATTCCATCAAGCATCGGTGTAACAACAAGGAAAATCTCCAATCGCACATCGTGCTCCCCCTCGATATTCACCCCCCAATAAAGGACATTCGACGCACGAAACTTTAAATCCATCTAGTTCGCGATAGATTAGTTACATGCGCGTGCGCGCGCATTTCCGTAATTCCGCTCGTTCGCAGCTCATTGCCGATCGATTCCGCTTTTTGTCCTCCGCGGCCTTATTGCCCGCTGCATCGAGCCGCGTTTACGCACGAAAAATGTATACACGTCGCGTCAGATCGCCCGACAGATATTAACGCTGAAAGCTTTTCAGGTTTTCGGCTTCGAAAGCCCGCCCTCGCCGTGCGACGTGCTTTTTTTACAAATATTTTTATAGTGTATTCGTTGGGGGAGAATGGGAGAGGCGAGGGCTGGCTGTTTTTTAAAGCCGGTATCTGCTGTTTATCGCTGGACACCCACTTCGAGGAGGCTTTGAATTTTCGATATAATTTTTTTTTTTTTTTTTTTTTTTATCGATTTTTTGTTATAGGCTGTAATGCACATGTGGGTCACCTGTTTTTAAGTCGTTCTATAAAAATTTCAAAATAATTTAGGGTTTATCGAGTGACGCTGTAATTAAAAAAATGTTTTATTACTTATTTGCTTTTAATTTATTTTATTTAATGAAAATTGAATTGACTAAAAATAAAAAAAATTATAATAAATTGCCATTTTATTATATACGAAGTGCTCATTAAATTAACTTGATATATCTTTGAATTTGATAAGAACATAAACACTTAAAAAGAAGCTTCCACAACTTTAAATCAAAGCTTTCACCAAGTAATGAGCATCATAAATTCACGAGTTTCCTCGATCTTTCATCAAGAAGTACATTTTCTCTTTGGTAAAAATTTCAGTAAACAACTTCAGGCGCCTATGAATTCACGACCTCCGCTATATTATTGACTTTTGTCAGCTTTCATCGTCAAACGGAAGTTCCTCAAGTCGCGAGGATTCACTTCCCTTAACTGGCAACTTTGAGCATATAATTAATTTCCGCGATAAATATTTATAATATTTATAATTTTTTCATGAGCCGCCTGCAACCTGAAATAAATATAGCGCCCGAAGAACTTTGTTTCTTCCCGACGAATGTCCTTTAAAGTTTTCAGAAATAACTCTTCGAAAGATATTCCTAAAAATTTCTCAAAGTAATAATAAAAAGTTCGTACTTACGCTGATATAACGGTTCTTCGCGAAACTTCAAAGAAAGTTTCTACTCTGAAATATTTTCAAATTGAAAAAACCTCCAATAGTTTCTCAAATTCATAGCCTCCAAAGGTTTTATTTCTCAAACGAATGTTTCGAGCAGGTAACGACGACCGCCGTGTAAATTAACTTCATCCGCCGATCGACGTATCTACGTCTTGCCCTCTGAACTCTCGATTTACCGACCAGCAAGAGGCAACAAAGTTCGGCAACGTAATTGCCCCGCCAGAATCTTGCTTCACAGAGAGGAAGTTTAAGACATTGTCTAGAAGACGAGGTAATCAAAATCGAGTTGATCAACTGACTTTCCGACTTTGATACCGGCAATTGTTGGTTGGGAAGCTTCGATCACCCAGAAAGCGAATATTCCATCTCGACATTCAATTAACGAAGTGCTTTTTGCGTTCGAATCGCATACATAAAATAGGGGAGAAAATTCCGGCCCCGCAGTGCATGAAAGGCGTTGATTTGTACGTTATTCCATGCGCTCGTAGGAGTGCTTGTCGGCGTAAATGCGAATATGAATTTTACGCGTCATTGGTATGCGCGTCTATATACACAGAAGGCGAAGCAGCGCGAACTTAAACTTTCTTCTTTACGATGCAATATCCCGAGCGAGTAGCCGATACGAATAAACTTCACGGACAGCCTCTGCGAGAAAGCAATTTTTTAAAACTCGATCTGGTTAAGGCATTGAAGTTGGAGAAACGAATGGAATTGTCGATAAAAAAAAACCGATTCGATCGACAGAACTGAAAATTATTAGTCCAGTAACGTTTCTTTCAAATAGTAAACTGAGCTTCTCAAGCTTTTTTGTCAAAAAATTAATTGTAACTTTGCCAAAATTAAAATTCTCTTCAATATGCATACGCTAATAAAATATAACTTTTAATACGATTAATTTAATAGTTTCAAAAGTTAAACATAAAATATCCGAAGAATTCTCTTTTGTTACTTTAAAGAGCCAATGATATCGCAACTTTTCGCGAAATAAAAATCTGCGATAACATTTTTCAAGCGAAATATCAAAATCCTTAATAGGCGCAAAAAGCAGCGTCGGGCATTGATAAATCTCTCCCTGACAATAGCCGGGATCGAGCGCAAAAAGTGACACACAAATTCGCGAGCCCTCGAAAAACGACGCCTTCATTTTCGCAGTCGGTGTATTAAGATCGACAGCTTAAAGCGGCGATCGAGTGGTACAAGACGGGAAAATCGATGAAAATATTAGCGATACGGCGGGTCGCGCGGAGCCGCTTAAACATGATTTATGGGCTCGCGTGGCGTCCGTTTAAACGCTGAATTTTTTTTCTCTCCCTCCGAGGCGGAGGAAAACTCCGATTTCGTCGATCAACTTCGCGGCCGAGTCTTCGGCGTGCAGAAAAAATGTCGAGTGGAGTCGATACAAATAAAATGGAGTTCTTTTTTACCAGTATTTTCGTTCATTATATTTTCTTTGATGAGCTTGCACTTTATTGAGTGTTTGAATAACTGAATGTAAGAAAGTAATGTAACGTACTGAATGTAAAGTAATAATGATTTTTAATTAAAAACTCCATTTATATTTTAAATAAAATTTTTTCTGGCACCTGCAGAATATAAAAATACGAAAATTTTCATTAAACTTTTGCAAATACGTATAAAAACCTTTTCAGCGTGTTCCACTTTTCTTATTCAATAGTTTTAATTAATGACAAAATTTTTAAAGCAACTATCTCTTATTAATTAACCCCAGTGCTGCATTCACTCACGCAGGAACACAGAAAATACATTTATTCCCTTGGCATAAACCCAGAGACCCGCCGAACCTTTCCGTAAAAAACACGGAAAACCTTTTTTGCAAATGAAGTCTCCGCGTCGGCCCTTCATCAATTCTCTTTTCAAATCCACGACCTCGAAGGCTAATCAATCAGACCGACCTAATCGACGGCGACTTTGTCAAAAAAAAAAAAAAAGGTAAATGAGGAATCGACAGTTCGTCACGACCGTCAAGCTCATTTTGAACCCAACTTTACGCGCCACGCGCCACTCGCATTTATGTCGACTCCGAGCCGTAAAGAGCCGGCAATCACCAAACCGCGAAATTACCGTGTTTATTTACGGAAGGCCTGAACTACCGACGTTTGCAGATTAGCATCTAGATTGGAAGTAGGCGAATGGAGGGCCAAAAACTTGAAATGGTTCGCTTGAATTGCTCCGAACTGAAGTTACGTCGGTTTATTTATTTTGTATTGCGTTTCAGTTGTTCGGATATTTAAAACGCGACTCGACGCAAATGGATCCAAAAATAACTTGCTTTAAATTGAACTGAAATATGAGTAATAATCAGATTGACATTCAAAATTTATAATTTGTGGACCTTCCCGAGCCTAAAAAAAACCGAAGTAAATCTACGTAAACAGTGGCTTGTATCGTCTTAAAGAAGCGCTTAGTAAACAGGGGTACGCGGTAATTAATGGGGGAAGTTAAAGCCCCGAATGACGCGCCTTCACGCTATAGATAGCAATGACCTTAATATTGGCGTTAAGTGACGTCTGCACTTTGTTTTGGTCTGACGTCATTGTTTAGGCCGGAGTCAAATTAAAGTCCATTTGTGAACCCCCCGTGAACTTTCCTTACCTTACGGTCTCGAGGGATGACCAAAATCCTCGAGGTAACCGATACATTCGAGAAAACTTTTTACACTTTTCTCTTCCTGTTTACATGTCTCTACTGGAATAAATAACAGACTGAATAGAGTTCCTACGCAGGAGGAAACTAACCTAAAATATACGGTAAATTGTCGTTGCGTACACATATTACCCCTACAATACTGAATTTCTCCCGCTCAATTCGGAACATATCCCACGAAGCCGCCATTAAAGAGATAAATATTTGGCGAAGCACCGTCGCGATACGCAAAACCAGCCGAACAAACAAAATCAGCAGTCCCCCTCGCCCACTGTTTTTCTACGACGTCAGGCCGTCCCTCGGAGTATTCTTAAATCTCGCCAAAATCGGTCTAACGCAGGAGAAACTAGGGGTAGGAGGAAGAGAGAGAGAGAGAGAGAGAGACA
This sequence comes from Ormyrus pomaceus, assembly GCA_900474385.1. Classification (NCBI taxonomy): domain Eukaryota; kingdom Metazoa; phylum Arthropoda; class Insecta; order Hymenoptera; family Ormyridae; genus Ormyrus; species Ormyrus pomaceus. Next base: position 25,221 of record UCOM01001306.1, read on the forward strand.
CCGATAAAGCTGTCACAATAAGCTCTGAGCTTTCACGCGCAAGGGAACATTAATCGGGCTTTGGACTATAAGCAACGGATATCAGTCGTTAATAGGCGGAGTATTATTCACGCCTATTTGCACTGGATACACGTACAGGGATTATGTGCCTACGTGCGGCCTGACGTTACGAGTTGAGAGCCGCAAGAGCTATCTGCCAAGATTTTCAATCTATATATTGAGTATCAGCGACTGTTTCTATTAGTAAATTAAACATTCCTCATTGTTTCGACTAAGTTTTAGGTAGTTTGCGGTGTTTAAGGAGATGCATTCTAGGTCAAGTCAGACGTGCATTGTTCTGTGCTGAAGGTAACTTAAATGGTTGATTCTAAATTAGTACTATTTAGAATCTTAAAGCTTAGTCTCTAGATAGAAAGTTTAATGATGCAACAAGTGTACGCTTCAAAGTTTTTTACGTAAATAAAATATCAATAATTAATACTACATACGTCTTACGCAATAGTATAAATATTGAATACTCAAATTTCAGCATCGAAGTTACGTTCAAAAAAACCCGCAGAAGCACAATTTTCCTCCAAATAACTAAAATTTCTTAAAAAAAAAAGGTACAATTTCTCAACAGCTACATTATTAACCCCAATCACCTCTCCAAACAGGCTCCAAGACAAAAGTTCCAAAATTCCTCTCCGTCTAACGAAATTTCTCGTCCTCGGCTAATCCCATTACCCCCCCGGTGAGGAATCGAGCCGATTGCGGCAAGGGGCATCGCGAAAAATTGAATTAGCCGCCGAGGCCGCCTTGACCGCGCGTCCTCGCGGCACGAAGGAGTTGTTTATTTAAACGGTCGAATCCGCGCGGGGATTTCCCGGGCGATCGATTTGCCCTCTCTCTCTATCGCGCGCGCGCCACTTAATCCGTCGAGATTCGAGCCGTTTACTCGCCATCTCGTTTGTTTACACGGCAGTCGCTTTATTCATTCATTTGATCGATCGCAGCGGCACCGCCAGCCCACGTTATGCAGTCCCGGATTTATCATTGCCCGCCGCGCCTGTGTATTATCGCTTCCGAGGCGCGAATAAGTGCCTCGCCGCCGCTGGATAGTGACGGGCTCGCGAGAGTAATTGTTGCGCACTGCGCTGCGGGGCTGGATCTGGACAGCTGGACGAGGTAGATCTGTTATCTTACTTGAGGGGCGCGTTATCGAGCTGCTTGAATATTGAAGGAAATGTGTGTGGATTAATTTAAATTTTAAATCTGGTAATAAGAAGAGTAGTTATAAATCGAGAATAGAATTGAGCTATGTATATTACATACAATTTACAATAATAATTACAGCGAATATTATTATGCAGGCATTTGTGATTTCTAGAAATTATTTCAATATACTAATTAATAAATTAACAATCGAATATAATATTGAATGACGTACTACTATTAGTATAATTTTCATTGTAATGTTATTAAACAAGAAGGTGATCGGTAAATATCAAAAGTATGAAATTAATTAATTTATTATATTAATTAGTTTCAATTAACGAATATTGTAGCGGATTTGCTTAAAATGCACGTATAGTAATCATATATGGCTTTGTAATCATGTTACATGCAAATCTAACAACGAGGAGAAGCTTTATGTCAACATTTCAAATTGTATTTTATGTTACTCCACTGAATCAATCACAATATCTAAAAGGATAAAAAAATTATTTAATTAATCAGGTAACGAAAAGTATAGCATTCTGTCATTTCAGTTTTTTTTCTAACTATATTATTCGAATTAATCTACTATTAATCTCCGAAAGGCGTTTTTTTATTTTCTCAAGCTCAACTACAGGAAGAAAAAACAATTTCTCTCGTAATTTACTTTCTTATCACTACATTAATTAAGCAGTCTACGAAACACAAACTAAAACAACAACACCATACATCTCCCAGTCACCTCGCAGCGATACCACGTCATCAGAGTCGAAACCCCCGTCGAAAAAGAATTACCCCGCCGCCAACGAGCGGCAAAGAAAACAAGAAAAAAAGGAAAAGCTAACCAGCAACCGTCGGATAAAAAATATGTTTGCCTGATCAATTACAGCCTGCTCGCGCGGGGAAAAAGGCGCCCGTTATTGCTGGCAGTCCACTTCGAGGCGTGTATCAATCGGCTTTATTTGCGCGAGTCGCCCCTCCATTGTTTATGTGGCCGCGGGGGTGGCCGAGAGAGCATTTCGCCGCTTATAAAGGTGCTCGGCGCGTCGCACGAATGAGACTCGAGGAAGCAAAGTGGGTGGTGATGGATTTCTTTGTTTTTTTCCGAGCTTCTCGTTCGGTCGGCAGAAGAATTGGATAATTAGGAGGACTGGGTGGAAGTATTTTTTGAGTCGTACGTATCTTTTGGGCTCGTAAAAGCGAATGGCAGCGAGTAGGTTTCGCTAAAAAGTATATGGGATGTTTGCCGTTTCAAAATAAACTCTGAAAATCGAGCTGATTTATTGTTGATAAGTGCATTAAATGCGAAATATGCGCGTTTATATCGTACAAATACTCAAGAGGAATTACGTGTTTATCCGGCGTATATTTTATTTACTTTTTATAAAAGCTTTCTGCATTTTTAAATTTGCTTAATTTGTTGAAGCTTAATTTCATGCGCTAATTTTAAAAAATACGATTTCATCATTATCGAATAATTATTCTTTTATAGGGATTTATTTAAAAATTATTGAGATTTGAAGAGCCTTGATTCAGGCGGAGTTTTTTCACGCATTTTAAATTCCTGACATTTTAATTTTTTACTTTCACCAAATCAATATGAAACTTTTTAATTAACTTAATTAACTTCTTGGAAATTCTGAAACATGACTAATATAGAAAAAGCGTGGAAGAAGCAAAAGCAGTTTGAAACCTTCATTAAAGCACCGTTCATTCAATTGCACTGACTCGAGTTCTAAAAGTCCTCTCGATGTGAAATGTTTGGTTTCTCACTAAAAAATATATATTATAAAAAGACTGTAAATGCTTTTTTTTATGCTAGCATATAATATGACAAATCAATATTTAACCATTATTAATTGCACGATTAAATTTCAAGAAAATTCAAATGCACAATAGTAACCTTTAAACCGACGTTGCTCTTATCCAAAAAAAGAAAACTACTTCCCAATTAAAAAAGCGAAAGAGCAATCTCCCCGAGTCCGCGCAACAAGAACCCGCAAAAAGCAGCGCCGACCGACAATATAAACCATCCTCGCATCGACGCAACAAAAAGCCGCAGCTTATATCCTCGCGCTCTCGGTGCACACGCGCGTCTTCGAAAAAAATACGTTACAGCCAGCCGCGCGAGACGCCTCCGGGAATCGCAACCCGCGGAAGAGAGAAAGGCGAGAGAGAAAACGCCTCTCGCAATAATTGATCGTCGGAGCTGCGCCGTCATCGAAGGTCTCGGGCCGCTTGACAATGATACCGAGAGTGCGGGGTCCATTAAAACGGTTTTCCTCCCGGAGCATTCGGAGCGGAGGAGGCCATTACGCAACGGCCTTGCACTTGCCGACGCCGACGGACGGAGAATTAATCGCCGCCGAGAGAGAACGAGCACGAGACTCGCGCTGATTCGTCGTCTTGGATTTCAGCGTTCCGCGTTCCCGCGACGCGCCAAGTGCCAGTCGCTTCTTCGGCTCGTTTTTTTTTCTTCTTTTTTTTTTTACTAGCGGTATACGTTGCGCAACGCGAGAAATAGGCTCGAGAAATTCGAGGTACGATGCCGCGCGGTTCGAGAGGATTTTTAGTTTTTTTTTTTTTTTTTTTTGACGCGGAATGTCGGATCTTTAGTTGATTGAATTGAATTGAAATTGAAGTTTCCGTACTAGACGATATTTATAATGCAATTGATACTCGCTCGTTTAATTTGATCCTTATACATTTGTTGACATTAAGTGCAGAAATACGGACGTAACTTTTATCCTGTGTTCCATTATGTTCATTACAAATAACGGTATCATATTTGCAGATTTTCTTAATAAACTAATTACAAAATAGCAATAAAATAAGAGATATAGTTATTCAATTTTTCCACCTTCACGCAAAATTTGAAAACAGCAACTATTAAAAAAAACAGTGACAAACCACAAACACAGCAAAACTATTGAAAAAAAGCAATGAAAAGCGTTACCCAACTTTTTCCAATAAATTTTTCAATCCCCACAAATTACGCACCCCGCGAAGTTATTCGCTTCAAAACCCAAGTTAGTAAAACTATGCTGTCGGCTTCGAAATAACGTATCCCTGCACTATCCGATAAAAAAAGCGGAAGAAATAAAAGTTCGAAGCCGAAAAGAAGCGGACATCAATGGACTCGGAAATTGTGGCTCTCGCAGTGCCACGTGTCGAGAGCGTAAAAAAAAGGAAGGCACGTTCATTTATTAAAAAGAGTTCCGCGGCGCATAATGCACTTAGAGAATTTCGAGGAATATAAAGTTGCGGCCGGAGTTTCTCCTCGAATTACGCGAATTAGGTTTTTTGATGATGCATTGTTACGAGGGTCCTGTAAGGCCGCTCGGGAAATGCAATTCCAGAAACGAAATTTCACCTTTTTTAGCTGCAGCTCCTCTCGTTTGAAGCAAGACGCGCCTGCATTAATGAAAGCTGCGCAATCAGGCTTTAACAGTCGTTGGGCTATTTTTGTGAATTTTACTCACGGAATTAATATCCCAAAATGTATTTTTATACCTGCAAATAAACTCTCCTAATCCGTATAATAACAAAATTCAATTGCAGTCAAAATTTTTATTCAAAAATCTATACATCATTCCTTCCTTAAATACTCAATTGCCTCAACGAAGCAATTTCTTTCCCCGCAGTCCGACGAACATCAGTGGTCGTATCCCTCGTGGCCAAAGAAAATTTTATCGCCGCAATAAAAAAAAGGAGGCTTGTTGTCTAAAGTGTCGCTCTGCTTATGTGAGCGCTGCCTCGCTTCTGACATCAGTCAGCGCGCGAAATTTTATCTTGCTCGTAAAATTACAAGCGAGACGTCCTGACGGCTCTTTAATAAAGCACGCCTCTTGCGGTCGCGACTGAATTTTCCTCCTCTTGGAAGTCGAACTGCATTTTGACGTTGCATCTTAATTGTTTGCACAGTTTTTAGTCCTCGCGAAGTTTTGGAGCATTATTTTACGCCAGAGGGGGAATGCGCGCATCCGAGAAATTCATGAATTTTTAAAATGTACTACTTTATAATTAGCTTTTTAACAGAATTCTTTTATTTTTGTTACAGGTGAGTGTCTGTGAAAAGAATGTAATTGGCCGAATTGCCTTTAAAATGTGAGTTAAAAATTAATGCAGTCTTTAGCTTAAAAATAAAAGTAAATTATATAAAATCGTTTATTACTTAATAATAATCGTAAATTACAATAATTAAATTTCCATTAAAACATTATATAATGTAAAATGAGTCATACAGTTAAAATATAATTAACAGGACATAAAATCTCGCGCATTAAGTAAAAAAAAAAAAGGCAAGTATCCTGTTTCAAAAGTTTCACCTAAATGAAAACGAAATCAAAATAAATATTCTCTCGTTACGCAATTGTCGCAGTGTTTGGTGCCTCCGAGATGACAAATTGTGCGCGATTGTCCTATTATTTTCTCATCTCTCATCTGTCACTACTCGATTTGTTCATTTTCGCGCACTTGTTTGCTTTATTTTTCGAGCCTTAATTGTAATTAGTTTTTGTTCGTATCGCATTTGCAGACTGTTATTTCATATGTAACTTTTCAATTTTCATTCACTAACTTAATTCAACACTTAATCCATTCGCATCGTTAAAAATCCATGTATATCTATCAATTTGAAAAAGTTGACTGTTGCTCACACTTGCAATTCATTTCTGAATAAAAATGAGTAAACTAATTTTCCACTCAATCCATCATAGTTTCAAGGAATTTTTTTTTATCAGTAAATACTTATGCATACAAACAACCATAAACATTCCACGTTAGTCAAACACTGTACACCCTAAATTCCACTGCAGTACAAATTTCAAACTCCCGCGCACAGAGTCACACTCAAGTACCCTCCAACAAAGAACTGCCATCTAAAACAATCCTGAATTCTCGGCCGACCCACAAATTATTGCAATCGAGCCCGAGAAAATCATTACCCAATCATCCAGCCTATTACCCCGAACAATTTCCCCAGCCGCTTAACCCAAGCCGATCGAAGCGAGAGCCTTGCCCTTACCCGCAATTTTCTGAAAATCGACTCGCCCTTCTCGAGACTCTGCGAAGAAAAAAGCCGATATAATCGGTCCCTTCCCACCCCCACCCACACTCGCTAATACCGCCGCGCCGCCGCGTCCTTGAGGCGGTAAAAACGGCGCCGCCGAGAATGCAGTCGGTCGGAGACTTCCGAGAGATGCGAAGCACTTGCCGATTGACATTTAGCCCCCCCCCCCCCCCCCACCTCTTTTCCCCCGACGAAGGTCGCTCGGCGTAAACTTTCTCTCTTGCACTCGAGAGGAATATTGGTGCGAGAACGGATTGCGTCTCGCGTGTCGGATGGAGCTGCACGCGATTCTCGAATATCGAGGCGCCCTTTTTCCTTCTTTTTATCGGACTTTCCATTTTTCTCGGGTCTCTCCACGGTGCAGCCTTGCAGCTGGAAATAATTATGTTGTTGACAAGGGGGATTCGATGATTTCTGGTCGAGCTTGAGAAGTCGACGTCTGGATGGAAGGTCGATCGGGTTTTGATGTGTTTGCCCGGGAATTGGGATGGGAGAAAGTAAGGCGATGAAGCTGAGACTTTATTTATTTATAAGCGAATCGCTTCGAGAGGAAGTGAAGGAGAAAGGCTTGATTAATCTTTTGGGATTAAGTTGGAGAAAATGTTATTATTGTAAATAACAGTGTATGAGGAATTTAAAAGCGCGAAGTTACAGCAAAATTCTTAGAAATACATTTTAATATATATGTATAGTAAAATTTGAATAGTCTTTAGACGTATTTAACTTACATCAAGATATCCATTATTATAATATATCACCGTGACTCGTGTTACCTATTATTACAATTGCCAACTTGTTTTAATAAATACAGTCATTAAATACGATAATCGCCTTCATTAAAACAAAAATAAAATTCGCCAATAACACGCCAAAGAAAAGTATTATTGTACGTCAATAATATTGCGTTACAGCGATATGAAAAATTGGAATAAACCGCAGTTGTTTTGTATAAAATGTCGGCCACACACGGCAAGTATAACTTTATGACACTAATTTTTTGCCGATCTGCAGCCTGTCGAAAGTTGCTCTCGCGAACATAATAATCCTTATTATGGAATTCGTCGAATCGAATTTCTTTTCTTCATTTTCGATGCGGTTTCATTACAAAACATATTCGCTTTTTTGGCCACCTGCTCATTGCACAATACAAATAATTACTACAAAAAGGAGGACAGTAATTACGTGTAAAAATTCGAGACGGAAATACTTAATCGAAACAGCCGCATTTGAATAAAAATAAAAGTAAACACAGAAATAATAGACCTTGGTTAATATCACCCAAAATACGCATTGGCTTTGAATAAGAGATCACTACGAGGATCACTATAGATTTAATAACAGGATGTAGTGCTTTTCGCAATTATAAAGAGTGTAATTATTCGATGCTAAAACAGATTTTTATCGCCGGTACAGTGTAAGGCGGTTAATTTATTCGGCGTATATTGCCTTTAGGAAACGCAATCTATATGATCCTAGTCGTTAAGCTTATATTTCCATTGTAACCATGTAATTGAAATTTGTTTTTGTTGTCTTCAATCTCGATGAAACAATTAAATATTCAAAAATCATAGGAAAACGCACAATACTTTTGATTTAGTGGATGCAGATACGGACAAAAGTAGCGATAATAATTTTTATGAAATTATAATACGCATTTTAATTTCCTTTGCCACACACGCGTATAGGTAATACATTACATTTGGCATTAAAAAGGTAAAAGTCAAATTCCGCACAATTTCGTTCGCGTTCATAGCGCTCGAAACTGAAAAGAACGTTATCGCGCAAGTCCTAATGAACACAATACGTATCCCAAGGTATCACCAATTACGTAACTCACCGACCCAATCCCAGCAAAAGCTCGCTTCCGAAATGCCTCCCCCTGTTAAACGCAATTTAATTAAACAACCGAGCGCCTCGCCAATTTTAAACAATAAAGGCAAGCCCGAGTACCGCGCAGGCAAGAGAGAGAGAGAGAGCAACAAGTGCAGACAGCGTTGATCCTCACGCGGGTTGCACCGCCGAAAGCGCCTCGAAGACGGGCCGAGTCAGACCGGCGGCGCTCGTAAATCACGCCTGCAATTCAGCATTGTTAATTTTACGAGAGGAGCGCGCTTGAATTACCGGATCCGCCGTTAATGCGTGAATTATCCTCGGGAAAAGTGTGCACGAGGTGCGCTTGGCTGGGCGAGTGTGTGATTGAAGCTTTGCGGGGAGAGCGATGCGGGCCCGAGTGCCGTTGCGGCGCGGAGAGGAAGTAGTTGCTTTTAATGGCTTTGGAATTTTGGTTTTGGTCGCTGACGTCTTTTAACTGCTTGCGAGATTTATATTTTTTCAATTGGGCAATTACCTATATTTCGTTGCTATTCCGATTTACCGTTTTATACCGAAAATTTATCTTGAAAAGTGGCGTTAAAAATTATAAACGATCGCGTAATATTATACCACTCGATAATTAATTATATTCACGAAATTAAATAGCTTAGCTTCGTGAAAATGAATTACTCCTTCGAAAGTTCAGCCATCAATAACCTAGGTATACCGCCAAATGGCCTTATTTATTTTTCAAAGATAACACCTTCAAAATATCATTAACCAACTTCTCCGACGCCTGCACAAAAAAATCGTAAAAAGTTCTCAAAGAAGAATCCTCCCCCCCGGAGAGGCCTATCAGTCAGCGTCGTAAAATTGACAAACCCGGTGTATCTCTTCCGCCCACTCGCAATTAATTCCGCGTCGACGCACAATCCGCAAACTAGGCCGACGAACGCAATTTTCCGAAGTATCCAGGATCAGCGTTCGATTACCATCCGCCTCCCCCCACCTCGGAGCGCGCCTCAGCCCCCGAATTCAATTAGGTCTTCCGAAAACTTGCCGATATATAAAATTCCGAACTTTCCTCGGCGGCGTTTGAATGATTCATCGGCGGCTGCGAACTCGATCGCGTTGATCAGCCGCTCGCGCGCGCGATCGAGCTGCGGAGAGCCGCCGATGGAAGAGTGTGCCGCTGGTCTCTTACGTAAGAGAGGAGACATTATTCAATTACCACGCATCTCAAGGTTTCCGCATTATGCTCGTTACGCTCTCTTGGGAATGCGCTCCGCGGCGAACTTCGTTAACGTCCGTTTGTTTATTTATTAAGTTAGGCTCGAGCGATGTGTGTACGCCGCGGCGACGAGCTGCGCCGGGAGATGTAATGGATAGGCGCTGCTAGAGATTGTAATTGTCGGCAGCGACATAACGGTGCGGAAGCTCGTTCTTCGCGCTGACCGGGAAGAGAATTTTAAAAAGCGAGAGGAATGGAAAGAATAATTTTTACGTTGAATAAAATTAAAATTCTTTTCTTCTCAAAACGACACCTCTGTCGAGTATATAATAGTAAGTCTCAAAATAATGAGTTATTTAATTCTACTCTTACAGCACTTGTCATTAAGTTTTAGTTTTGAATTATCTTTTTTAAAAGACTGCTTGTTCGTTTGATTATTATGAAATGAAAATAAACTAAAATGTCCAAATAAATTAAGCAATATATAAGTTTCCAAGTCAGAATCTCCTAAGTGTGCAAAAGAATGAATGTATGGCGAAGTAATTATTCCGATAACTTTATAAATTACTATCGCCTTAGACCGCATCTTACGCTTCTACGAAATATGAAAAAGCTTATAAATACTTGATACGTTAAAACTTCCTCGAAACCTCCAAGGATAGAGAATTCTTTGTTGCTTCTCCTCAACGCTCGCGTTCCCATTGCACATTTATATATCAGCGAATCCCCTTTTGTATATTCCATTCTCTTTGAAGACGCGATACTTTTTTCTTTTTTGCAAATCGAGCGAGATCCTCTCTCGCACTTTGCGAGTTTCCGCGTCTCTTTCTCTGCCTCCTTCCCGAAGCTCCTTTGATGTAAGTATTGCGTGATAGTCAATGTTAAGTACACTTATATAATTCCTTGCCGGAGGAAGCTCATTAATTTCATCAATGAATCGAGTTTTCTTTTTCGTGATTGATAAAGTTCCTTCTGCTACGGAGCTTTTCCTGCCGTCGAAGCTTTCCCTCTCTATTTATCTTTTCATAATTCAATCTAATAAGCTTCTTACATTATTAAGTACTTGGGAATATGAAATTATTTCATTAGCGAAAAACTTTGAATTACTGACAATAAGCCGATTGGCTAATTGGAATAACTGCTCGCTTCGATCGCGGTTGATTTTGCTTTTCAGAAAATGTGCTCGTTGTATTGTTCGATTAGTTTAATTGAAAGTAAGTGCGCATTGATACATTAATAAATTGAGTAAAATAGATTAATTTAATGAAGCCTTTGCTTATTCAGGTTAAAACGCTTTTATGTAAAAACAAAATTATTTATGTGTTTTGTCATAGATTAGAATTATCCAATTCTTGCTATAAATAAACTAATATATCAAAGTAAAACTTTTGTAAAAGTATACAAAAGTAAAAAAATCATTAATTTTCAAAAAATGTTCATCTAATAAACGAAGGTATACTTTAAGCTTACAAAAATAGCGTTACCCATCCAACCAATTTATGACCATTATAAAATGAATCCCTAAACTACGTATCGCCCGCTATCAATTAATTCACCGGGCATTTTTCAAATCCGGATTCCGCAACTCGCTTAACAGACTCGTTAACTTCTCAAATCGCACCAGCTTCCGACCGATAATCAAAGCGCCACCGATACCCGAAAAAGCCTGCGCAAATCCGCGTGGTGCTGCGCGCGAAAATTCGCCCGAGAGAGGGAGAGAGAGAGACGCCGAGCACTTTTCAATTTTCCAATTTCGAGCCGGAGCTCGCGTCAATTATGCAACGTCCGCCGACCTTCGCCGCCGCGGCGGCAGAAGCGGCGGGAGTCGAGAAATTCGAAATTTCCCGGCCAGAATTTTTACGAGTGAGGATGCCGGAGGAGAAGTCACGCGTACGGAGTTCGAGAAGCTGATATCGGGAAGCGAGGGGAAGTTACGGCGGAGCTTGAGAGATTTAGTTTTAGGAAGTGGAAGCTGAGGTATTTATTGCTGGCGTTTTGATGAAAACTTTTGGAACTCGGTTTCTGAATTTTGAAAAAAGATTTAGAGATGTTAAAAGAAGAAATATTAAGCATTTTTAATAAAGGCTCGTTAGAAAATGAATAAAAATTTGAATTCCAAAAAGCTCGAAATCGAACTTTAATCATCAGTTTAATTATAAAATTTATTATTAATTGTAAGATTAATATAATGTGCAATCGATTTTTAATTGTATAATAATTAATATAAACTTAACGTTTCATCACATTAATTGATTAAACATGCAATTACCCTAATCAATATCAGTTGCCTAGAGTGATGAATTGAATTTGTAATTTAAAATTAACCTAATTCAAATTTAGTGAATCAAATGAAGACACCAGAGACGAGTGTTTACATCGAATATTTGTTTTAGCAAATCGGTAAAGTAAATGAATGGCCAGTTATACTATTAATTATTCAAATATTTAAACACTTTAAAAAACGCAGACCATTTCACCTAAATTCAAGAGTGTATTAGACCATATAGGTCAAATATTTAGTAATAAAGTATGTAAATAATGAAAAAATATATATAATTTAATGTTTCGAATACTGATTTAAACAACATTTAAAAGTAGTTTAAACCATTTGAAACACGGTGAAAACCTATATTCTAGATCATCGTCGTTTTTTCATCCAGATATACTTTTTCGGGTTAATGATTATAAATCTGGTATTATATTTTCGAAATCGAATACTAGCGGATTAAATTCAGATAATATAGAACGACTAAATATTAAAAGAAAATAATAAGAAAACGGTTTATAAGGAAGATTGTACGATATTCGTATCTAAAAAGAATAAAATTTTCTACCTTTTCCAGTACAGACCCCCATCCACAATTCCAAAAAATTATAATCACAACACCCTTAATCCCCCACCTCATTTCCCCCAACCAAACACCTCGACAACAAATTCCAGTAAAAGCAAACTGCCCCTCGCGTTATATTTAATCGCCGGCTTTAGCACCTCGATCCAAAAAAAAGAGCCGCGCGGCAAAGAAAGCGCATCGGGCGCAATTGCGAGAGACCTCTCGTGCAGGCGCGCGGCATCCTTTATTAACGAGCCGGCGGCCGGCAGCGGAGTGAATTTGCGAGCGCGATAAACGTACATTGTACATATGCAGCGACGGCTAATACGCCGCGGCGCGGCGGTCGCGACTACACGTATTTTCGCTTTATACCGTCGAGCGGAAAAACCGTAGGAGGGCCACCGACGGGCGAGGCGATATTCCCCCGAAATTCACGCTGCGAGCGACAAATTCGCGCCCACGCAGTCGTAGAATGTGCGAAGGGGAGGGGGAGGGAGTTCTGAGTGATTTTGGCGAGGACTGCGGCCGCGTTTTTTTGGACTTTTGAATATTTAAAGTCTTCGAGTAATGGAACGTGGGGATTGTTGGTACTATAGATTTTGCTATTTTTGACAAAATTTTAACAAAATGTTCAACTTTAGTGAGCATTTTTTCAAATGGTGTCTTTAAAACGTGTTTTGTTTATATCGTATTTTATTTTAGAAAGAAATTTACTTGAAATAATTACGTTGACGTAATGCTGTTAAAGCATGCTTTTGAATTCTTCGTCATAGCAATTAAAGAAATCCATTTAAAGTACTGCTGCCAACCTGAAATTTCAGAGTAAAAAGAGACCGCCAAAGTACCAATCATTGTTATTCGAAATCAAAAAAAACTCGTATTTTAAAGCGAAAGTTTTAGTTTTGACTATGTAATTCAACCCAAAAACGTAATTACTTACTTTTCTTGGTTTCGCATTACCACCCTCGAGACTTTAAATTGCGTAATCGCATTTGTCGCGTTACATCCATTTCCATTTACTTTCTCCCGTCATTCTTTTGGCGAATTTTTCGATTACGCTGCTTTCCATTTAATTGCGCGCGCAACTTTGATTCTATTCGCTTGCATCCTTCGCTTTTTTTTTTCAATCTGCGGTTTTTGCCCGATGAATTTTGCAAAGTAATTTAAAAAAAAAAAAAGAGAATTCATGCGACGCTTGACAATTTAATTGGAATCGTTCAATTTCGATGAGGTCGTGTATGGAGAGCTTAATGGACTTTTTTTGTTGAACTTTAAAAGACTAGTTGTGTTGAGGATTATTTTTGTTTTGCTGAGTCTAATGGATGTAGTGCAATTTTGTATCTCTACGAGCTGCCAAATTCGTTTTGAGATTACGATCATAAAATTGGCATCTACCTACACTTTGTTTATTTATAAATTTTGATCACGGATTATTTTTGAAAGACTGACTTTTTTTTTAGAAGCAATAAGTAAAAATATATTTTATTAATACGACGCGCGCAAGTAACTCAATTTCGACCCTTCTTTTTGTTTCAGGTAAGCGCGAGCAGTATATATACTTTCATTTTTGTCTCGATTCTCGTAAGTCATAAATAACCAACAATACTCCCAACAAATATAAAATATTTATAAAGAAGCGTTAAATATATAAATCACCCGAAACATTTTATCTCCGACAAAAACAATGCAATCTCCGCCGTCGCCCAAAAAAAAGTCCTAAAAAAACAATTCCAACTCATCCCTCGCTGCAGATTTCTTTCAATCGCGGTTATCATCTGTTATCGCGTTGCCCGACAACATAAATCAAGTCCCGAAAAAAGTCGGCTAAACAAAAAAAAAAAAGAATCTGTAGAAACGCGAGAGGTAACAATGTATCGCCGCGTGCATTTCACCTGGATTTTCCCGCTCATGAGTGCTCCCGGCTTTTTCCGGCGCGCAAAAAGCGAACGCGGCACACGCTAAATTTCGCCGCGAATAATCACCGGGCGAAACTCCCGACAATCGCGCCGGATTTCGATCGGAATTTTTGCCGCGGTGCGAATTTTATTATTCTTGGTTAACTTGCGAACTCTGGGAAATTGCTCCAATTCCGCGCTTAATTTGCAAGTGTTTTTCGCAAGCTTTTCCAAGAATAAATAACGCGAATATTTTATAAAAGCTTTTACCCAGTTTACTTATACCGAAAGCGAGCCTCTCTCAAGTGCGGTCCTGACTTCCAAGCGGGCTCGAACACCGCGAGGAAAAAGTCGAAAATCTGGTAAATAAATCGGCGAGACCGCGGGGCTGCTCTTCTTTTTCCCACGAGTCGTATAGCCTCAGATCCCCGCGCGCGTTCCTTCTATGGTTTCTACAGTTGGCATCGCGTGACTCTTGAAACTCTTGGCTTTGCCTCGAGGTTCTCTCGTCTCGTAAACCAGACGCCGGGATTTTCGAGAGAATCCGATGCGACGGATGCAGTGGCGGTTGAAAATATACATTTTCGGTGCTTTGATCGCTTTAACAGGCTTAAAGAGCGATTATGTGCAGTTCGGTTATTAGAGAATTTAGGAATCGAAGAAATATTTACGTATTGCGTCATCGATGCCGTATTTTACTTATTACCGCGAGTACTAAAAAGTCACACATTTAAAGAAAAAATGAGCGAACTGTTTGTGTTGTCAAAAGTTACGTTGTAAGCGCAGGTTGTCGGAAATTTACAACCGTTTTAGCGCGCCGATAAGAGAACGGCAACTTTAACAAGTTTGCAGAAACTGCAGGTAAGAAGTTACAACTGAAAGATAATCACAACTCACTGCTCCGCAGATACGAACGAAGCAATGATCGGTGTACCGCGCGCGGCAACTTCCAACCGATAAGCACTCGCCTCTGCCGCAACGAAATTCTCACCCCGGAAAAGAGTCGTCCCCCTTTTACATAAGGTTATTAATGCTCGCAGCTAAAACTCCCGACCGCGAACGAGATATTATTCAAATCGACTTTTCGAAATCGCATTACGCGCGCTCATAACGTGTCGCATCTCCAGCGCACAGAGAGAGAGAGAGAGAGAGAGAGAGAGAGCCGCGACTAAGCCTCGGCGTGTCGCGCTTACATAAGTTTTATGCGTTTAGGTAACTGCCACAAACGACTAAAAATAAAAGGCCGCTCTGAAAAGTTTTCGCGCCGGCTAACCTTGCCGATATCTCCCTCTTTCTCTCTCGCCGTGCGAGTATATAGTCAAGGTGAGCCGCGCGGAATTCAAGCGCTTTTCCTGATAAAACGGGGCGCACAGCTGATTCGGCCGGCTTGATACGTCCGCTTCCTGCGGAGCAGAGCGCCGCGCGCGAGTTTCAAGGATTTTCCCGACGAGAGCCGCGGCTGCTTCTTGGCCGAGGGACCCGGGAGCGAGATTATATTCTTAATTGCGCGGACGAGCGAATTAACGTGGCAGTTTTGCCCCGGGTGACTCGAGCGGGGAGGGCCGAGTTTTCGAACTAAAGAGATTCCGAGGCTCGTTTCGACGGTTTTCCGAGACGGCAGAGCCAATCTGGGATTTATTCCAGCGGCATAACTGATCTCCGGCGGGCTTTCAGCTGTTAATTCGCGTCGAATAGAATTTCGAGCAGACGCTCGATTCTATTACTCAGAATGTTGATGTGAATATACGTATATTATACTTTTGAAGCTATCATTATATAGCAAGTTCGTTATCAAGGTAGGAAAGAACAATTAAATCAACCCGTACAAGTAGTAATTCGATACGCTACACTGATTTCGACTATTAAATACTTAAATAGCGTTACGATTATCTTCTTAATGTTGTACGGCCGGGGAACATGTGAAGCGTGAAGTAATAATAAGCTTAAGGACGTCTAAAAAGATTAATTACTGAAGATCGAAAGTTCAGTCACCTGCCTCGAACAAGTTGATTGCAGACTGAACTGCGGAAATGATTTTATCTATTTTTTTTTTACCCATTCATTTTTAAAAGTAAAACAAATTTTCATTGAGCAAAATGCACGATTTCCCGATTAAGCTTTGCGAGCTTAAAAAACTATAGCTCCTTTAATCTCTCTGAATAATGTAATATGTTAAATTGTTAACAAAATCCACGTAAAAAGGGAATATGAAAAATTTCATCCGGCAAAAATAAATTTATTTTCCTTTATTCGGGATCCCGCATAAAACGGGCATAAATCTTCCGAAAATATATTTAAAATAATAAAACTCCGACGCATCCAAAGTCCGCTCAATCAAATAATTCCGAGCGCTGAAAAATTCATCCCAAGAATGCCCCCCGCCACTAAAATCCCCCACTCCAAAAGCGAACAATACATATAAATTTCCCATCGACGAACGAGTTCGGTTTCCAGCCCCGACCGCAGCGCAACTCGTCCGAATCATCCAAATAAATTCCGCGCGAAGCCCGCCCTTATAAAGCCACGCTCGAATCTCCTTAAAACGCAATTTCGGAAAAGAGAAAAAAGGCAGAAAATTGTTAATGATCAGCGCGGGGGCAGCTCGACGCCTCGGCCGCGTTAACGCACCGATTTAACGCTCCGCTCTCGGGGGAATTAGGGAAAATTGCGCCTGAATGAAAACTCCTACGCGGTCAGAAGCGCGCGCGGCACTTGCCTGCACTTGTAATCCGCCGGCATTACTGACCATTCAGCCTCGACTTTTTAATTGAATTTGACCCTCGCGGAGCGTCGAAGATCGATTTGCAGGAAGGGAGGAGAATTAGAGTGCCTATACGTATATATATCTATGTATATATATCGTGCCGCCACCGCCGATGGCCTTTGTCGAGTCGAGGGCCGCTCGCGTCCGGATGTGTTTGCGAAGAAACTTTTTCGAGTTGCAGTCCGCTTCGAGGGTATTTGCATATTGCGGAGGGCTCCGATGATGATGCTTGAATTTTAGTTTAATTAATGGAAATAACGTTTGCGTCCGTTCGAAATTTCTGACGCTGCGCTTTAATAAAACTTTTTCTGACGATTTTGTACGGTGAATTCGTATGATTAAACTTGTTTTGATTCAGCCGATTTTACTCTGATTGCAATTACTATAAAATGTACACGTTTTCATCCATTTTTTTTAATGGTATATGGAAGTTTCCACTAATTTTCGTATAAATCATTGTACTTAAATATGGTATACATTTCCATCAACGGATTTTATAAAAATTTCATAACAAAAACTTCAAAGAAGCTTAGCACTTATTTTAAAAAGCAAAAAAAACGCTAAATCCGTAAATAATTGCTTTATTTAATCACTAAAAATAAGATAAATAAATACCTTACTTAAGCAGCTTACAGAAATTAATGAAAATTCCTCGAAAAACGCGCTCGTTATTGCATTATGCACGGCGGCCCGCATAATCAATTCAGTGCGACGTAATATTTCTGAAAATTTTTCGCTCTCCATCGCATTATTATTGCACGCAATAAACCGCCGGGGAAATCATTTGATGCGAAACATGACAGCCAGAGGTATTTTTAAAAAATAAACTCTAAAACGTTTTTCGTGTCAAGTACAGATTACACACCGATGCAATACAACGGAAAGACATTAAAACCTATTCAACTGGTACGAAACAGCGAAAAATCATTAAAATTACAGTGTAATTAGGCGGAAAGGATATAGTGACGCATTTTGTTTTTATTTTATTCGTTTCGTAAAAAACCGACGTCAGCTACTCTTGCTGTTACTTCGTGATGTACCTACACTAGAGATAATTATATATACTTTTGAAGGCACTACTTATTCGAGAAAAAAAACTAATTACTCTAAATGTACATTTCATTTTCAAACCAATTATCTTTTAATAAAGGTAACAAAAAGTATTATCACCAATCAAGTCCATCCCGATTCTTCTACCTCGAAAACGCCAAACAACTGCATTAAACCCATCGAAAATCCACAAAGCACATAACAATCCTCTCCTCCTCATTAAACAAACCCGCCTCCGCATTTGTAAAAAAAAAAAAAAAAAAACAACAGCCACACTCAACAACGAGCGCGGTCCGCTAATAATAAATCACATTACCCAAGCACTCCCTCCCCTCCCCTGGAATGATCCGCTCTAATTATCGCGCGAATTCCGAGGCTGCGCGGACGAGCGCGACGGTCAGTCGCGAAATTGGACGAGACGCTTGGCGCCGCTCGTAAATTAACGCTCGGCGCGGCCGAAAAAGCGCGCGCCGCCGCGGGAATTGCAGCGTTGTATGGGGCCATTTTGCCGATCGCCGAATGCAGTCGCGGGACTTCGTACGGGGGGATGCATTAATCGCGGGGCGTGGCGCGATACTTTCTTGCGAGTCGACGAGGATCGTTGTGCCCGCGATGCGATTAATTGGCTTCGTCGCGTCGGACGTTTTGCTTTTTATCCTTTGCTTTTCGGGGTGGCCTTAAATTTTGTGCTTTGTATACAGTTGTTTACCGGATAAGACATTTTAGTAGAAAGTGAACGTTCAATTTTCATTTTTAATTAATTTTCCCTTCTTAAAAAAGTGATGAGCGGCCATGTTGAAGCATTTAAAGGCTTAATTTGATTGGTCAATATAGTTCGAATGTCAGAATTATGAATTCTTCGAATTTTTAAAACCGAATATTGATTTTTAGATGTAAAAAAATATATAACTAAATCTTAATAGTTTTGTTACGTCCTAAGACGTATCTTTTTATTCTTCTTCTTTTTAAAATAACTAAATTACAATATTTCACCACTGGCTAGTTAATAAATATCGAAGAATGTATATTTTGAAATTACTAACAAGGAGAGTGCACCAGATTCGGGTGCCAGATCTGGCCCAAACTGGTGCACATGTTTTCTCTTACCTCAT
>UCOM01001307.1:0-44232 GCA_900474385.1 Ormyrus pomaceus
AACTTGATTTAGAGAGGATTTTCCGTGAGTCACAAGAGGAAATCCGCTAGGACAAATATTGAGAAGAATTTCCTCTTTTAACAAGCGGATTTCTTTTGTAATAAGAGGATCGTTTTTTAAGTGCGGTAACCCCGGCGGAGGCCTCCGGCGGGGCTAATCGGGGTTGTTCCCAAAAAGATTTTTTTCCCCGAAGGGAAAAAAAACTTTCTCAAAAAAGCCCCTCGCCTTCCGCGAGGTTTATCGGGGAAGAAAGGGTCTTTTTTCCCTTAATAAATATTGAGTAGAATTTCCTCTTTTGCCAAGCGGATTCCTTTTGTAATAACAGGATCGTTTTTTCAGTGTAGAATGTTTATTTTTATCTGCACTTCTGTTTTGCAGTCAATAGTACTTAAAGATTAAAAGCAAATCTAAAAGCGAATATAGATAATATTAGAATCAATTTAATTTTATCCAGATTAATAAATATTGCTATTTTAACATTGCCAAGATTAGTTATTTCGCTTAGCAAGCTTAAAGTAGGTTTAATTCACTCCGAACTAATAAGTTATTAAACGATCTAAATATTCATGCATTAGTGCTTAATAAAGTCTAACATACATTCAAATTTCAGACACGCAAAAGAAAAAACCAAACAGCTATCATGATCGCAATTGCATTGAGCGCTGAGGTTACCTAAAAATTTGCTATTTATATGAGAATAGATTGGAGTGTGCATTCGTACCGACTGGATGGTTCTTGTCAACCTGACGTAAACTGCATCTTTGAAACAGCTTTTTTTTTTAATTTTTTATACACAAAGCTAAAAAAAAAGTTGTATCAGGATATTAATTATTTTTCCGAAAAGATCATTTATTTTTTATTCATAAAATTGAAATTGGTCGATATTGCATTTCGAACTGTAAATGTGTTAACAAACAACATATTGTAGAAGTAACTTTTGTTGTAAATTTATTTATCTTCTGCTCAGAATTTAAAGGACTTGTAAACAAATTTCAACTCCTCAAAGCGACTGCTGCAGTAGTTGTCATGCATCTCGGCACTTTGATGGACAATGGAAAAGTCTTCATAGATTGCAATAAAAGTTTGTTCAGGGACCATCGTTTGCTATTCCTTTTTCTGCAATTTTTATAATCGATTGTCAGTTTCAATCGACGCAAAAGACTTTTCAAAAGAGAAGTTCATCAAAAATTAATTTACAGTACAACTTTTCCCCCTTTTCCGTTTGAATTCTTAAATTGTAAAAAATACGATGAATAGTGGAACGTTATTCTTCAGAGCAAACTTTACTATTCTATTGTTTCACATGTCTTCTAATCTTAACTAATTGTAAGTTATTTAGCTTCCATTTTAATTTCTAACTATTTAATTCTTAACAAAAATGATTTTTTTCAAATACGTAACAGTAATCAAATATCTTTATCTCACTGTCTATTAATCACCTTTACGTAACTCGCTTCTTATTATTAGTCGACAGTTTTTTTTAATGCACGGAAATTCTGCCTTCTATTGTGCTGATCAAATGGTCTGACTCGGCACCGACATCACTACTTATGTCTTTTCGGGGACTTGATGCATTATGAATGTTATTATCGAGTAAAATCCATTAAAAATTTACAGATAACAAGGTCTGGCTATTATTGGACTGTCGTTACCAAAATACTTACCTTGTCACTTAAAATTAAACCCATCCTATAATAGTAATACTATACCGAGTGGTTGTCTTACAGATTTATATCCATCTCCGGTTTAGGCGGTAAATTGCATTACTAATCCGTGATTGTGCTATTTCGAAATTGCAGCGATGCTGTTTTTACACCCCTTCACTATATAAAGAGCTATAAAATATTTAAGGAAAAGGCAAAAACAGGTGCATCCATAAGTAAATTGTGCTTCGAAATTTAATTACGAGGATTTTATCTGGGGAAGAACGAACACGTAGGTAAACACAATTAGTGTCTAATATACATTTCCTCTGACGTTCCCTCTGACAGACCACTACGTGACAGGAAATTTTCTCTATTTCCTGGTGGTTTTTTCCGATTGTTCTTAACTCTCCATAATTTGCTGTTACGTTCTTTGAAAAACTACCGAGCATTTGTTGATTAATTTCTCATTAAGATAAACCAAGCGAAACAGATAAACCGTTGATATAAAGTTAGTTAGTATAAATTTGAAAGCTTGTACAATTAATTTTATTTTGCCAAATTAAGTTAAATATTTTATGTTTATTGGCTTTTTAAAAAGGCCACAAAGAGATTAATACCCAAAGACAGTTTGAGTTTTCTAAATTCGAAGAGATCATAGTCATGAATTTTGAGTGCTCTAAACAGAAGCAACCCCCGTGTTTTATTCAATATAATTTGCTCTGCCTAAAATGCGCATATTTAGCAAGGGTGCGAATCAACTTGTAAGCTGTCACTATACGGAACAAATATTCCAGGAAGCAGCCGTGATCAATTTCAGTTTTTAAATATTTTAAATTATTATTTTTAGAACTAAAGGAATTGCGAATTTGAAGAAATAAAATTTGTATGATATTTAAGCAACTTTAAAGGTAATTTATCAAAAACAATTTTCATTTGTTTTTACGAGGTTTGTATTCTCTGAAAAATTAAGTAAATTAATGAATTTAGGATGTTAAGTCATTAAAATAAAATTCTTATTTTAACTCTTTAAACTTCTCATTTTAACGATCATTTTTAATACCATTCTAGTATCAATATATATAATTAGATTATGCTTTTAATTAATTAATTTTTATTGCATTATGGATTTCCAATTAATTACTATTGTCAGCATACGCTTTTAATTAATTGATTCACAGATAATTTGATTATGTTTATATTTTCATTTCCAGAAAAGCGCAGATAAAGAAACGAGAAAGGCCGCGTCGTAGAGGACTACATTTCCAATCATACTTTTATTAACCATTAACCAATAACAATAATTCTAATTATAGCCCGCAATAACGCGGAGCGTAAAAACAAACCGAGAATTGCGTTGAAAAGCAGCCCGCATGAAAAAATGCTCGCGCTGATGCCTCTCAATCAATGGCTCAGTGGGAATTCCAAAATTTCGGATCGTAGCTGCATTCATTTGACACTATTATTGCGGAGTGAAAGTCATAGTTATGGACGGCGGCGAGAGGTACATTAATTTTTACGGACACCGAGTGCAGCCTCGATATGTATCGAAGGAGCCTTGTGGGACGCAGGACGTACTGCGCGGGCGGAATGGAATTGATTCTGAGCGGTTAAATTGACTTTTACGATGACAAGTTAATGATTTTCCCATCGTCTCTTTGATGAAAAGCCGTAACGCGTAAATAAAGCGGTTTGACTCCTCTCAGAATACTTGTTTTTTTAGTAGAAGTGTATATTGGGCTTTTAGGTTGATAATTAATTATTATAAAAAATATTTAAGATATTTTCTAATATTTGAAAATGATTTTTTTAATTTGTATATAGAAGTTGGAATATTTTGACGCCAATTTTTTTTGTATATATACCTAAGAAGCTTTTGCGAAAAAGTTAAAAGTATTTTTATTAATTATTAATTAATTACTTAATGGATGATGTATGTCATTTTTTATTCCACGTTTTTAATGTGTTATATATTTCGTAATTTAATCAGACAGATGACATCAATTAAAGTAATTACAATTTCAATCATTCAAAAAAGTTAGCTACCAATTAATTCCACTGCGAACTTCAATCCACCTTACTCATTTCATATTTGAATTAAGAATGCTTAGTTATTAATAGAAACAATAAAGACGCCCGAGCAGAAAAGTACATTTTCCCGCTAATAATAGCATCTACAATTCTACCAATTTCTCGATGGAAAAATTGTCGTGTTACTCCTTAGGACACGATTCTCGGTAATTTAATCTTACTTCATTTCTCGCCTTAGCTTTTTTTCCCTCGCTCCTCTCCTCGGTCGCCTTTTCCCTCGGCTCTCCGCCGCGGCGAGAGAGCGCAAAAGCTCTGAACGGCGAAACTCGATTTGACGAGCGTCTCGCGACACTGGAACTCAATCAGCGAGCTTGCGGACGCGTCGCCTGCGTTTGGTGAGAGGAGGCCGCAATGCGCCGCCCGGCGTAAACACACCACACGCACCTGAGGACTTGGACGGGGGGTAATGGAAAGTTGAAAACGATTCGCGCGAGGCTAAAGGCTTCCTCTAGTAGCACTTAGCCTCCCGCTGCGCAAACCGCAAAGGAAATTGGAGGAAGAAAAATAAATCGGAGCGCGCGCTCCGTGTAAAGTCGGCCGTCGTCTAATGCAAGCAAACGTAAGCATCGAGTCTAAACGCCGAGTCGTTAACGTTCCGGCTGCTTTTATCCTCTTCCGGGTCGGCGCTGTTCCTTCTTTCTTTGCGCGTGTCGCGAAATCGCTGCTGATGGGAACAAGGCTGGGATTCTCTGCCGTCATCCGGTGACGCGCGGACTTTGATCCAAATTTCGTGTAGTTACGACTTTAATAGGGATTCGGATTAGGTGGATTCTGAGAACTTTTACTTGGAGCCGATGATTAAAGTTTACTCTGAAATGGTATTAATAAAATCGTATTATGTAGCTCGAATGACACAACCCTCTACACTTACGATTTTAATTTCAAGCTGGATTGTATTTAAATTTAGCCTGATCTAGTCGATTTTTCTAACAAGACAATAATTATTTTATCTTTATTTATTTTGATTGATAACATTTAGAAAATAAATAAATGAAATTTATGCTCACTTTGAGAGGAAACTTATTCTCGATTAAAAGCATAAGATAGCATCATAACTTTGTACAATAACGTTCAACGAATCAATCCTGTGATGGCGATATTATAGATTTATTTTTAAAAAAATTAAAAAACAGTTGCTTAACATTTAACAACCGCCGGATACAATATGGTAAAACGTTTTGTCAAATTTTTCAATTTCTAAAAATTGCACATACGATATTGCCGCAGTTGAGTTTTGCCTTTCGTGAAACGTTTCGAAATTCGAAAAAGTTAAAAGAAAAAGTTTTCGTAGATTTTTTCAGCTTTTGCTATAAAGCTATTGATCGCTAAACGTATTGAAATTTTTTTAAGTCTTCATAGAAATAAAATAGTTTTAGTGTTTAACCCTTAAACTGCCGGAGTCTCTCCATTAAAAAACTATATAATTTAAAGGTACAATTTATGTATAAACATTAAATAAGTCTAGCGAAGTTTTCAAAGTCACAGGTAGCTCCATATAGGCACCAACATCGCAAAATTTTCAGAGTTTATGGATTAGTATATTGAAGACTTTTTATATTGTTCTGATATCATCATTGTGATTACCCAATGTGAAAAATTATTTCAAAAATTCAATACAACGATTCTACTTATTTCTGCTAATTTTGATAGCTAGTCAAGCACATAAAAGTAGTTACTGAAAGTGAATAGAATTGTCGTAATTTTGATTATTGGCAATACTATGGAATAACTGGCTTATAGATGTGCCAGGCCGGCAATCTAAGGGTTAATATAGTGTTAATAAGGGTTAATATAGTATATTGGTGTTTTTATATTAAATTTTATTGATTGAATAGAATTTTTTTATGTACAGGCTATTTATATGCAGGTTCTATTTCGCTTTTTTTAATAATATAAATAATAATAATGTATTTATACAATTTTTAGCAGCACAAATTTTAGACTTTTTAACAATAATATTAACACAAATAATTTCAGATAATTCCTTCGAGATTAGTATTTAAAAAGTAATTTACACTGCTACAATTGACACCAGAAATGTCGAGCAAAAATAAGACTTATTTGAAAAGCAAATATTATTCTAACGGAAATTCATTCGTAACGTCGATAACAAGCTGTCTAAAGCATTTTTGCAGCGGAAAAGTGGATACCGATTGAGCTTACTGCGAGGATAAAGCTTTCGAGCGAGATATAAGGAAAAAGGTTTGAATCTCAGCTTAAATTAGATGATCTACCTTTATTTGGTAAAGTCGTACATCGATACGACGATCTGTTTAACTTTATATAGTTAATTATTAGTTTTACCATTCTTTTATTGCGAAAAATATTTATAAAAAATATATTACAAAATACGAAAATCCATGCAGTATCTTCTAAAGTAAAACAATTGTACAATTTTGGTAGAAAACATATTTTAGTTTAACACTACTACTATTGAATAATAATACTTCAGTTTTTAATAATATACAGTATTTCTTCGATATTACTGAATGCAAAAGATAATTGTTCGATGATTTACGTATTACCTTTTTAACATAATGTTTTTTATATGAAATTATTTAATGTGAAATATTAGTAAAAAAGGAATCTTCTATCGGAATTGTTAATTTACTTACTTCAAACAATCCGACTTTAATCGCAGCGTACCAGTAGTTTAGTAACAAAGCAGCCATTATTTTGATTCAGATTTCAGCAACTGGTACGAACAATCACGTTTTCATTTGATATTCGGCATTGTTGATATTTGATCTCTTTTTGTTTTCATCTTTCGGGAATTATGGACGCAAAGAACCTATCTGTATAAAGCGAATCGTATAAAGTTATTCTAATATTTTATTTTAACTGATATAATAAAATTAAAACTAAAAGAACTTAAATCTTTTATATTTTCTAATTTAAAATTTTATTTTAATATACAATTATTATATATGATTGTAACAAATCGGAAACAATTTAATCTATAATTGATTCTTTTAATATTTACGGCAATCGTTTATAGTCTATAAATGGTCATAATAATGATTTAAAGATGACAGCTGTTAACCTAATACCACTTGAATATAAAAACAAAATGTTCCCACCTGGAAAGGGCATTCATATTAAAGGACAAATTTCCGTTTCTGTAAATAATAAAAATTCCTGATCCCTTCGAAATTTACGATCCTTTTATACGGTTTGAAATTACAAAAAACTTTCCCTCGCTGCTAGAAATTTCTATTTTTCTCTTCCTTCCTTCACCTTCATGCATACCTACACGCACAGAAAAACAAAGGCGATTCAGAAGAACGCGAAGCATATAAGAAATCTGCACTGAATATTATAATAAAATCGGAGAAATAGCCGCTTTCCGTCAGCGCAGGACAGTAAAAAAAGCGCTCGAGCTCCAGGCCGAAGGTCGAAGTTATAAACCCAGAAGACGACGAACAGAAGCGCTTTTTTTTCTCCTTGCGAACTCTAATTAACCGCGCGATCATTTTTTTTTTTCTCACCTCCACGTCGCGCTGATCGCAGCATGTCGTAAATTACTCTCCGTGCGCGCAATGATGCGCGAGATCTACGTGCCGCACTCGCACTACTTTCCGATTCCGACGGGGGGCGCACTTGAAAGTCCGGGCGCGAATCGAGGAAAGTTTGCTCTAAGCTGCTAAAAGAAGAGCGTTTAAGGATGTTAAACAGGTGTATTGCGGGTGAATGAGAACAATGCGGCTGCTGACGTACGTGGACTTTTTGTTTGCTTGTTTTTTTTCGACTGCGTTTCGTGGGGCGAAGGTAATAATATACAATTTAAGTGAGCGTAGGTGTTTTTATCGAAAAACGCTTTTATATTTTGAATATCAAAAGCTTTAGCCTCTCTTCGGTCGTAATTGATTAATGATATGGTACATGAAATGGCAGAATAAAGACTATATTTTTCTCTTTAAAAAAGAATTGTAAATAAAGAGGTGACACGCCACTATTTAAAAATAATTTACTTACCTCACTGACGATTTAAGTTCGTTTTTCTTTGGAAAAAATGTCACACGTAAAATTGTTTTTTGTTTTTATTGCACATTATAATGGATATTATTAATAATAAAAATCTTTAAGTTAAAGAAATACCTCGCAAAAAAGCAAAAAAATCTTCTTGCGTAATTTTGTGGCAAAAGTTTCTCCCGAAGCTAAATGATTTTATTATGAAGCAATTCTTTTTCGCAACAAGTAGAAGCCTTCGCCTAACTTATTTAATTCTATTTCCCTTTGGGAATACAATATGCTCATTTGTGACAAAAAGGAGCCCTAAGGATAAATAATATGATAATAAGTAAATAAGGTAAAGAAACCAGATTGTACATTTGTTTAGATTTTGCGTTGGAGGATGTTTAATGAGTCATACGACGGAATAAGCGGACGTGTAAGCCAGTTTAGTTACTTGAAAAAAATGGCAAGCGTAAATCGTGAAAATCCCGTAAAAGCTACTAAAAGTCCTCCGTTCTGCAATATTTTAAACGCCATTTATAGGGACATATGAGTACGAGTAAAAGAATAATTATAAGGCTTGTATGAAGAACGTATAACTTTAACTACTCGGAATTTCTTTTTTGTCTCCCTCGTAATTTTAACCACTCTGAATTTATTATCTGTCCCCTAATTAAACTTTTAACAATCTAATTGTACAAATCTAGTCATTACATTCCACTATCCTTATTAAAACCTTTAATCATACTCGTTCGTCTTAGAGTGCAAAATTCATAAATCGATTCCTCGTCCTTGCGACGTACGTCACTGACGTCCTTATGAAAGATGAGATACGGAAAGCAGCGCTGACCCTTTATTTTCTCTCCCGGAAAAAAAATGTCATGCAGATGCCGCTGAAGAAGACCGGGGAGCATTGTAAATGGGAATAAAGAAAGCGGACTGGAAGAAGTAGAAGGATATCGCGTTGAAGGGCGAACGAAGTGGGAGCCGCCGTCAATCTGTCGAGTCGAGATTCTATCTGAGGAATTTGCAGGGAGAGAAAAGAACATGTTGATGGACGAGATTAAAGGGAAAAGTGAAAATATTAAACGTTGATGAATATTTCATCTACGGTAAACGGACAAGCAGACATAATTGTTTCGAATTGCTTCTTAGTGTTTATTTAATGAAACGAGCCAATAAAAAGGTATCCTTAAGAAGTATTTAAGCACCGGATAACAGAGAAAAATGAGGGTCAAAGGGAGCTTAATACGATTCAGTGAATACTAAAAGGGATCTGTGATTTTTTGCTGTATTTAAAACCATTTGATGACGCATAAATTAATATTGATTTATTATTATTATATAGTTTCTGGTGCTGAAAAACTGCTATTAATATTGATTTATTATTACCATATATAGTTTTTGATGCTCAAAAACAGCTAAATGTCAATATTTAGATGCAGAAACACAAAGGATACATGAGAAAAGTATTTCAGAGAAGTTGCAATCGAAAGGTTAATTAGGATATAAACATTTTTAGCCTCTACTCAAAACAATAAAAACAGTTGATTAAATCTCCTGCAGAGTAGACCTTCTTTGCAGACGTCTTTCTTACAACATCCGTAACAGTGCAAGTACGTATTTGCGAGAGTGAAATCGTTCCTCGGACAAATGAAGCTCTTTCCCGTGAGTTTCGAATTTACGCGCTTAGCAGTATTGTCACTTTGGCGCTTGTATTAGGCTGCTCTGCAAGCGTATTTCGTAATTCGAGCTTTAAGTCGCCATCAGGTAGGTGAATTAAGGTTTTTAATGCGCCTGCAAATGAGCCTTTTTTCAGAAGGTATTTCTTTTTCTACTCAAAGTGTACACAATTTCACTTAAAAAATTTCGCTTTATAAATAACGGTGTTATTACAAGGTAAGTTCATTATACTTATAAATTAAGATTATGTACCCTCTTCGGGTTAATTATAATCATCTTAGAATTAAGTACTTGAGTAATGACTCAGATGAAATTTTAATGACAATGAACTTTTTAAAATGAGTATGAGAATTTTGTACATAAACGTATGGTGGTATTTACCTTTACTTCATTAACTCTAGTTTAATCTGTAAGAGATTACTCCAGACAATGCGAACAGCCTCGGGCTTGTATTTCAATAACGTAATATATGGTAGCTTCTGTTTGCGACGTGAAAGAGAGAATAGACTAACGAAGAAGAGTATTAATACATAACCAATTTTTTAGTCTCTAAAATGATTGTACAATATTTCATTCTGCGTATTTAGATGGTAGGTAAATTACGAAAAATTTCTTTAAAAAATACTTTTGTACAATTTATCGGGAAAATGAATTTGAAGAATCAACTAGAAACTTCCCACTCGAAATTACTTACGTCTGTACTTTATTAAGTCTAGACCTACGAGGATGTTTGTAATGCGAGAACCCAAATCCGAACTGTAACATATTTCATACGAAAATCTCATTAAATAACCGCAATTTAAGTTGTAAAAATTTTTTTATTTTTCATCCTTAATTTTCTTTTATTTTCAAAATTATATAAATATTTCAGAAATATTTTTTGACGTGACACCAAAAATACATTCGCGAATGACAAAATACATTTCCTCGCGTCATTTCGTCCAAAATAAATATTTATACTTGTTAGCCAGTGCACCGCGTAAATACATTTATTCTCCCATAAAACCATACGCAGTTCCTGCGAAATTTCACAACGAACCGCGGATCCGTCCTTTTGCTTTCCTTCAGTATTAGAAAAAAACTAAACTCTAAAACCCTTCCAATACCTGATTATAGATATCATACGAATATCGATTCTTGACTTGCACTCATAAAAACACCGATCGACCCTCACTGATATATCCTTCCAACGTTACACTCAAGTGTATTCTTTATACTAGAGAACGCGACCCACGTAGCGTTCCGCACTCCAACTAGTTGCACACGTACCCGTTCCGCACTCCGCTTGATTTAAGACACGACATACGATATCGATGTTGCAGCTTGGTGCAGGAGATGCACTTCGGAGTCCTGCTGTCTGACTTATTCCGAGTTGATTAAATTTTCTCTATGAAATATCAGCGCGGCCTCGACACCATAAGTCAACGGCCTCTGCGCGATCTCGAGAGTAGCCTACAGCAGCCGTTCAGATTTTCATATTCTTCGGAGCATGTTATATTCCGATTCGACGTAATGCCGATGTAAAGTACGAGGGGAAGGCGAAGTTAATACGTTTATATTTATGCATGTGAAATAATTAAGTTACTATGGTATTGGGTGCAAAAGCTGCGACGTCTACGAATAAAAAGTACTTTATCTTCTTGTATAACATGTGTCTAAGAATCAGAGATAATATTAGCTTTGTCTGAAAATTCCACCTTAGCAGAGATTGCGTCGGTACTTTAGTCCGTCGCATAAGCTTCCGTCGCCTCAGAGGAAGGCTCTCTCTCAACTTTCTCCGCGAGCAGACCCCGCTACTGTTGTAAGACATACATAATGCTTTGACGTCGCCCTCCGTCTCGAGACGAGAGAGAGAGAGAGAGAGAGAGGGTCGAACTGGAATTTTTCCTGCGCTCAAAATCCTGCGGGCAGTGCAAAGACAGAAGGGAGACCGGAAGCGACGGTCGCAGGGACATTTCGAAAGGAAGTAAACGCGGATACACGCACACGAGGGAGTCGTAAAATATAAAGAAATACGGCGGAAAGCAGCGCGTCAGCAAATCCGCGGACCCGGTATAGTGGGGGGTAGTTTCGAAAATGCGCGCGAACTGCTGCTCCTGCTGCTGCTGCTGCCCAGCTGCCGGTCGTCCCTTTTTCGAGGGGAAGTAAATTCTGCCCCGAACATCGTTTTGATGCTTAATATTGACGTTCTTGGGATACTTTTAGGGGCTATCGAGAAATGTGTATGTGGGTTTACGGCCGCATCCGGCCATCAAAAAAATTGTGACGGACGAAAATGTTTATTACTCGCGATATCATGGCCAATAAGGACTTTGTTTTCCTAGATTTATCTGATATTGGGGAAATTTTAATGGGATATTTGGATATGAATTCACTTAAATGCTTTTATTATTTTCCTAAAGTATATTTTTGTTTTTGAAAATTATTTTTGGGAAGTTCAGTTGATCTTTTAGATCTTTAGTCCTTTGAGAAATTTTTCAAGGGAAAAGTTCCCCAAAGTATGACTGACACAGTCATAAATGCTGGCTGTCAGCAGGTTAATAAGTACAATAAAACAGCAGAATTTAATTTATTTTATTTTATTAATAAATATAATTTATGAGTTTATTTTCACGTAATAAAAAAATGTATTGTTTAATTAATGCAATTTTGTAATTCATTATCTGTGACTGACTACTTAGATTTATAATTAACATCAAAATCGTCGATACTAGTCAATGATGACGCGCTTCGTACCCTCCTTTTTTGTAGATGCTATATAAGAAAGCTATGCTACGTCATCAGCAACTGTATGTTTATGTAGTAAACAAATGAACTCTCTTTTATACAAGAACGACTACATGTTTGTAAGCTAATTTTGCCTTCATTTTGTAGATTAATGCTTAATCATTTCTTACATAAAAGAATTAAGTTTCTCCGCGACCATAAATCATGGTAAGACATTTTCCATGAATTTTGTTTCATAAACGATAACATTAATTTATTGGAAGAAACGTTCTATTCGCACGAAGCTAATAATTCGTTTAAAGGTAGAATTATTTTTTCCTTCAATTCGTTTAACGGTAGAATTTTTTTTTCTTGAGAAATTCTCATTGAAACAGTCACGCTTTCTCCTCCAATATAAAGCATATTATCCGTTCAATTGACGCAACAAAAATCCGCGACTCCTGCTTGACTTTTGAAACTTTGACGTAATCGCCGAAGTAAGCGCCCTATTCTGGAACTGCCACAATTAATGCTGCCTGACTCGCATGTGCACGCGGAAGCTAAAATTCCCCTGCAGCCGTGCAATTACCGCGTAATCAGCGCGGGCTCGACGTCACCTCCCCCAGACGAAGCGAGCAAAAAGCGCGCGGTGACGCTTGCCGCCGCTCGATTTCCGAATCGACGAACTCGGAGAGGAGCGTGCAGGTTAATTTTCAATTCCCGCCTGGCCCCGCGCTCTCGTATCCTGTTGCTTCGCTGCGCGCGGTCTCGGATTCCCGACGCGGAGTGGATTCCGACGCGACTCGCGCGCAAAGTTTTATCACCCTGCCGGCGTTAAAATATCTCTCTCTCTCTCTCTTGCTCTCCACCCGGCGAACGTCCGCGGAGGCGAATTTTTTTATTTTCCGCGCATGCCAACTCTCGGAATTATTTTCAGGGAGTTTTTGAAGAATTAACCCGATGCGGAAGCTCCGATTACGTCACGAATTTCTTCCGGACGTACGAAATCAAATTGTTACGTAATTGATGGAATGTAAGTTTTCTGAATTTCAAGTTATACATCCCTTTATATGTTACTGTCAAATGTATTTCAATTTCTCTTTTACTATCTTGATATGCACACAGTTGAGTGTTTAGTAGGAAGGCATAAAATACTAAATTACCTTTATCTTCTGCTTATAAATGATTTAATAAGAATATGAAATTGCATTAAATACGTAAATAATAATATTTAATAGAAATTCGGAATTTTGTTTCAGACGAATAATATTGTAGTTTATTTTTTTTTGGAAAATACTTCATTTTACATTATTCATTTTACATTATTTATTCTATTATC
Organism: Ormyrus pomaceus; assembly: GCA_900474385.1. Taxonomy (NCBI): domain Eukaryota; kingdom Metazoa; phylum Arthropoda; class Insecta; order Hymenoptera; family Ormyridae; genus Ormyrus; species Ormyrus pomaceus. Next base: position 13,417 of record UCOM01001307.1, read on the forward strand.
ATGAAAACTGTAAGAAGTAAAGTTTTCAAAAACAAAATGTAAAAGAATATTTAGGAAAATTTTTCGAACTCTAAATTCATTAGCTTATTTTCAGTCCAAATAAAATAATGGTTTTAATAAAAGCATGCTCCAAAATTCGAACATTTTCCATTAATAGTTTAAAAATAATTTAAGTTTATAAGAAAAATACTACAAGAAATAATGGTACGATTATTTTCCCTTGAAAAAGTAAAACGTTGCACATTTATGCACATTCTACTCTTTACATTCGATTACATTTTTATGAACATTTAAGATATTTATTGTCATTACAAAAAATATTTTTTCAAAACACAAATCGACCATCTCGATCTGGTTATAGACTGATTGTGTTTATTATAGTGCAAGAAATCTTTCAGCTGACTGTTTTAATATGATTTATGCAGGCGACTGACAGAAACTTAATTAAAATTTATATGCGCCACTATTTATGATACTATTAATGCACAAAACTAATTATTCTTGTGCAAAGAAAATGGAGTAATGTTGTTTACATGATTTGAATATTGTAGGATGGAATGGGCGTAAAGAAATTTCAATAGACTAGTTAGAATAATAAAATGTATTTATTTAAAAAAAAAAAAAAAAAAAACGTCGCGTAAGCGATTATAGCTCCAACTTAACTTTAACTTTCAGAGTCAATCAACGGAATGAGTGGAGCGCGCTGTCGCTCCTAAATTTATATCCGCGTGGACTCGCACCGCGTCGCCCTCCGCCGCTTGCCCACTTTGCACCCGTTTTTGGGCTGTCGAGGGATCGACAGTCAATCGCAGCGAAGCTATACACTGGATGCGAGGCCCCTCCACTGGCCCCGAGCTCAACAGCTTCGCCCCAACTTCCCAAACTCCGAGTTCGCAGTATCTTCACCGGCGAGCATCCTCCAGTCAGAACTCTGACAGGTTTTTCTTACTTGAAACTAGCTTTTCAAATTAAATATTATTTTAGTTGCTACGGAATTTAAGTTTTCTTTTTTCGCGTACTTTTTTAAAACCTCATACGATAAAAATATTAACGAAACAAATAACAATTGTCTAATATTAATGACTTATATTCTATTGTACTAATGTAATACTGAGATTAATAAAATATAACAATTCAATGTACGTTCTGTTATACGCATAACACGTGTTACACAGACCTTTCCATTTGATTCGGCAAATCCGATAATATGACCCATATTAATAGTTTGAATGCTAATTGACGTTGTCAAGTTCTTCACAATGATTGATACATAGAAGCGCATTCTGAACCTAGAATTTACGGATTAGCGCAAAAAGTAATATTTATATCTTAAAAAATATTAAAAATAAAGCACTTTACGTTTGCATCCCAAAATTAGAATCAGAAGAAATAAAGGATGCAATAGCGAACTTAATGATACCAATCGGAATTGGTCAATATATCTCTCTCCGTTTTACAGAGGCTTTCGGTAAGAGGTTTTATCACGATATAAAATATATAGTCCATCTAAATAGAAAATTTCCGCATAAAGTGTTTAATACTAGACGAATAATATTAATCGTTTCGATGTGGTTTCACTTTTAGACCTATGATAAAACTTCAACCATCAAAGTGATAAGAATAAATTTAAAAAAAATTTTAAATTATATGTTGGCTGGGTCAGTTCAATAAACAAAAGATTCCGTTACTGTGACATAAGATAAATGAAACTTTCATTTTCTACAGAACTTCTGTGAAACCATTTTTTGATAACAAGCAACACTACACTCGGCTACTTCGCGCAGCGTAACATTTCACCCAGCCTTGTAATTCCTATTCCTTCTCCAACTTTCTCGGAATCTCCGCCAACTTTCTCGGAATAACGTTGAAAGGCAAACTTTATCAAAAACACCTAAACCTCGAACAATTCAACATACTTTCGACTCGAAACCGCACTCAGCGGCACACAGCTTCCCCAGCTAATTCTATATCTCTGATTAAGTTTTCCCCCGTGCAATGCGCATCTCTGCATAAGGAAAAAAAAAAAATCGGCGATCCTAAATCCTGCTGCTCCGTAGACGTTTGATGCACGAAATCCGATCCCCCTTCGGAGAAGGCGGGCTCTCTGCGCGCGACAGGGGTAATCGTTTCAATGCTACGCAGCGCGTCAGAAGTAAAGGCGCGAGGTTTCGCGCTGCAATTGTAGCTAGCGGGGCGGAAGAGGCGGCTCATCCCTCCGTTCGGGAGCTTCCTCCCTCTCCCATCCCTCTCCTCTCTCTCTCTCTCGCTCTCCCGAGCCGAGAGGCAAGGGTGCGAGCGAGCAGGAGCGACGGCGCGGCCGCCTCCCTTCACATTCGCCGATTACCACCACCACTGAGACTGGCGGCGCCCCCCGGAGTCGCGGCTCCGTTCCATGCTTCGGATATAAAGTGGTCGCGTGCTTGCAAGCTCAGTCACACTGGCATCGAGGCACCGACCGAGGCAGTATTACAACCACCAGCACACACCGACCTCACTCTCTCTCTCTCTTTCTCCGCTTCCTCTCTGCCTCTCTCGCACGAGCCGAGCTCCGAGACTATCTCCGGCGCTTCTCCCCTTCCGCCGATTATCCGTCGCTGCTAACTCGAAGCCACCTGTCAGATTGCGAATTCGCTGCTGCAGCCCGCACACAACAAGTGAGTTGCGATTTTTTTTTTCTCTTGTCTTTGTTCGAATGTTGAGACGCTGATTTTTCTTAGCCGATTTATCGTCAAACAATTTACTTTCGACGTGATTTTCCACGGATAATTTATAATTTTTAATCGGGCACGCCGAGAAGGCAAGGTTTTGAGGTAAGCTTTTATTAATGAAATCAGAGGCGTACGAATTAAACTATTTTTATTTCGAAAGTAATCATTTTTCGTGCGGATCTACGATTTATTAAAGCGACAGAGCTTTTGAAATTGGCGCATGTGTAACGGTATTCGGAGCAGAAAAGTTGAACTTTCTTTGTTTTCAATACTATTCACAAACACTGGATTGATTTCGATTTAACAAGATCTAAACTTCATTCGGAAATTGTCTGTGAAAGCAAATTGACGTATGCGTTAAAATATTCCAGAATAAACATTTACACTCGATTTTCAATCAAAGTAAAGAATAATTTAGTAAATAAGTAAAATGTGTATCTTTATTTCTTTTTGGAGATCGAAATAAACTATTTCTATATGAAGTTCTACATTTTTCTGTATTGAAATCTTGCACATTTGGTTTTTATTTTTGAATTATCATTAATAGTAGTTTTTATTTATGATTAATATTAGATATTTTGTTATTAATATTATTTTTAATTCCGTAAAGTAAGTAATAAAATGTGTAGCTTATTAGTATCTTCTGTTCGAGCTGTAAAAATGCTGTAAAACCGTAAACTTAAACTATCACATCAACAAGGTTGTTCTATTGCATCACTGTGTATTTGGAAGAGCATAATGAATGTAAAAGTGTTTTTTATTGTAAAATTACATCTTTTTCATATGAAAACTAGTATTTGTAAAGTATTCTATTAATATAAAAATAGCAATTTTATTTCTTATAAACTTTTACAATAACTTTTAGATAAAAATAAAGAAAGCTTTCAATACCAAAATCGATTACCGGACCTTCCTTCTCATTTGCTTTTTTTAATAAGATACCACCTACTTATATACGAAACTAAAATTTAGAAACTGAATTATAAAAAAAAATTCGAAATAATGTCATTCTTTAAAATAACTTTCATTAAACTTTGCTATTAACGTCACTGAAAAATATTTGTTGAAATTAATTATTTATTTTATAATTATTTTTCTTATTAATTATTTAATTTCAAATCTTACGCAATTGACTTCGTATTTGCTTGACGCCCTGCGAAACAAATCGCCAACAGGTGATCGATTCGTTCGATTTCTGACACTGACAGTTGAAAGCCTTATTTGCACAGAAGACTCTTCAATACCTTTCCCTGACTGCCCCTATTTTCTTCATTTACAGGAAGGAGACAAGTCCGTCAACCAACTCTTGTCCCAGCAAACATTTTCGAATTAACCGCCTAGTTAACGTAGGAAATTCATTTCGAGGCTCTTAGCTTGTCACTTCGAACATCACTCGACGCTTAATTCCTTCTAGATCGCAAGATTTATTAAATCAGGCACTGAACAAATAGTTTCGCGATATCGAGGATTTCGAACGTTCGTAATAAAGATTATACTGATTGTCGTAATAAATTTGAATCGAAGCATCACTAAATAGAGAATTTATGGCTGCCGACTGCTTGAAATTTAGTAGCTGTTTGTCAGCTTTACGTTTTAGGGGATTTCGGACGCTTTGAGCAAACTCGTATCGTCAATTTCTGATTGTTATTTCATAAAACGGTGACTTATTTAGAAGTCAATAAGAAAAATAAATATTTTTACTTGATTTATAATCTTTCAAAGGATTTTCGGCCATTCTTTGCCATCAGTTCGTATTTCAAAAATTCTCACTTTTCATCGTTGTATTTTATTTCAAACGTAAAAAAATTTGAATTTTGAGGATTTAAAAAAAAATTTATCTGGAAAAAGGTGTCGCAACAGGTTTTGATTCTGGACACGTATAATTGAAACGTTAACAATTAAATGAACGATATTTTAAGTATTTATATTTAAAGCCACTTCATCCTGTTTTTAAATAAATTCCATTAGTTCACAGTCCAAAATCACTTTTCATATTTCATGAGCCAATGCATATTCGAGTTTCAATCATTTTTTCAAATTTCCTACCCTTACATCTAGAAAAAAAACTTCTAAAATAACAGAATGAAAACCGCATCGGCTCGCAAACGAGAAATTTAATCCAAGGCTCTTCCCGCATTCCGCGCCAATTAGAATGTTTCCCACCCGCATTAAGGTATAATAAGAACGGTAAAAAAAAGCAGGCCTCTAAAGCCCGAACGACGTCTAAAATCTTCTAGGTCAGCCCGCTGCTTCCCACTTCGCCTCTCGTAAACATCTCGTTTTTGTAAGCTCGTAAAAGTCGTGTATGCCTTCGGCTCCTCGGCTCGCGGCGCGCGCGACAGGGACCTTTATTCACCCCGAGGCACGTAGAGTCGTTATACGGCCGACGCTTCGACGCGGCCCCAGGAAGACGTCCGAGATGAGGAGGATGCCGCGCTTCCTAGCCGAGAGCGATTGAGAGTCGCGTGAAAAGGGTTAATACGCGGCGTGCGGCGAAAGTCTGCTCTATTACCCGGGACTTTACGCGAGCCTTCGGCCGCGGGTATCGCGATCTTTATGTCCCGGCTGATGGTGGACTTTGGTGCACTTTACCGGGGAAGCAAGTATTAGTTTCGGCGAATATTGAAAGCGACAAATTGTTTTATCTTGCTGTTGACTCTGTTTATTGGGTAAATTTTTTACTGAGAGCTTTTTCTACTTTTGATAATAATTATTATAATAAATCTTGCAGCTACTGTTTTGCGTTAAAATTACGTATACAAATTACGAATGTCAGAGCTTTTCTGGAATAAATTGTGTCACTGCATCTAATTTATCGGGCTTAAAAGGTCTGCCGCGTTGAACTAATTGATTGATCACTTTTAAACTGGGATAAGAGACCGATTTCTTTTGTCTAATTATTACCGTATTTATTAAAACTTTTAACGAATCCGTTCGAGTATAAATAAACTATTATCTGTAAAATTAATTGGAAAACTTAACAGCCTTTCTTACATGTCTATACGACCGTGTATTCTCATTACGTCAGAGTAAATTAAATAAACTATGCCGAGAAGTAATTTCTCAAAGCGCGTATACTAAGTTGGTAAGTTATACAGAACGGAAGAAGAGTCGGTTATTAAAAACTAGTTTGTAACGGATTTATGTTAATAAATAATATTTCACGAGCTATTGAAGAACTTTTTTAGAAATTCGATATCTGTCAATGTAGTTGTAAATTTAGATTGATAAAAATTTCTTCTTAAAAAGCATTTATTTATTTTATTTAAAATTAGTTTTCAAAAGAAACCGAATTACATTCTGTTACTTTTTCAAAATATAGTCAGTGTACAGTGGCTTTTACTTACTTTTTCGTCGCCAAGGATAAGATAAGTGGTATAAAAAGCATGTGTTATACCTATCCCTCTCTTGCGAAAACAAAAAATTTAAATTTTCTTAAGATGCAAGTGGATAAGAAAATCTATTCTTCATGTGGTTGAAGGGACATCGGAAAGTATGTTAGTACATCCGAGTAACTTAGGTACGGAACAACGGCAAAGTGAAAAAGGCTATTTCGATCGAGTAAAGAAGAAAGGATATATGAAATAAAAAAGGAACGTAAAGCAATTCGAGCACACATGACAAGTGCAAACACTGTCTCTTGTCTAAAAGAAAACTGCGAGAAAGACCTAAAAACATTTCTTTCTACAACAAAAGTATTACGCATTTTCTAGACAGTTTTAATTTACTTTAGATTGGATTTTTTTTTGCTTCTCATTTTAATGCCTTGCCTCGAAATTCCTTACTGTTGTTTTTAAAAAGTTTCTCTAGTATTAGAATTTTAACGAAAGCTTTATCATATTTACATTTATATAATCTCTTTGAGTCTCAAAAACTTGAAGGTTTCTTGCATATGAAAATTTCTTTGAAGCCAATCATATTCAACTTGGTTACATAATCATATAGTTAAAGTAAAAATATTTGAGGATGTAAAAACTATAATTAACAATAAAAAATCTGAATTTTGCATTCTTTTGCATAATGGTTTGCGAAATACTTACTATAGAAGTGACGTACCTTTTACTGACGTAAACCAGAGAATAACAGATTGTGCGATCTGATAATCTTGAAACGACAAAGCAGCTCCAATTAACCTTTTTCGTAAGAAGTTCTCGATAGCGATCTACTAATTAAACGTCGATGATCTAAAATTAATTTTAGATGCGCAAATATTAATTTGCTATCATGCTAGTGTTATCTAGTTGGTACAGTTACAAACTATTCCACTTAAACCATAAACAAACAATTCACTTGTTGCTTTATGTAATTGTTGCTTTATGTAATTCTAATGGTCATTGATGATTATTTGCCCTTAAAAAGTGAAATCAAATATAATCAGTGAAATACTTGTTTGAATTCACGTTACATATGAATTTAATCTGGATCTTATTTCTTTTTTAAAGCTCCAAGATAAACCCATAAAACTTACTTTATACATTTGGCTATAAAACGAGTTTGGGAGCAATAAAATAATTTCAGGTGAAATGTTTGAAATAATTGAAAATATTTATAGATATAAATACTTTTTTGGATTATTAATCTAAATTAAGTTATATAAAAGTTATTTATTTAATAAAAAGCAAACGGAAATACAAATTTAAAATATTTTACTGATTCAATTACAGAATTAAATTTATCGAAACAACGTAAAATTTATTGAGATGTTGCAATAAATCTTAGCAATAAATTATAATATGCAAAAGGAACAATATCTACCTAACCGTTATTATATTATTTACGATTGACTGGACGCACGATTAAACGAAAAAGGTCTATCAGCATGTAAATACAGATGCAGGAAATCAAGAGACCCGCCCGAAACAAATGAGACACGTAAACCGGCTCTAATTTCCCCGATAAAACACCCTTAACCCGACAAATAATAAATAAGTTAAATAAAACACGGCCGTTCGCTTTCGTTACGCCTTCGCATTTCCTTCTCCGGGCGAGGGAAGCCAACGGCGCCTGCCACCTCCGACGCCATCAGCAAATTTCCCTCCTTACCCACAAGACTTCGCCGCAGACAGCTTCCCTCATCCGTACGTCCGGCGGAGCCGAGTGAAATCGTCGGAATATACAAGCGCTTTCCCCCCTCGGCGCCGTCAGATCAATCTTGCGGGGACCAGGAGGCGCGCGCGCGATCATTTATCTTATCTCCGTTCTCTCGGCGCGTTTGCGCGCGGGCCTCGAATTCGACTTTTGAGACGGAATCGTTCGCGCACGCACCTGAGGGACAGAGAATGAGCGAGCCGACGCGGAAGAGAGGCTTTGAGAGGGAAAAATGGCTCGTCATCACCCCGCGGAATGACTGACGGATGAGGCGACGCCCCGACGCGAGTGTTAAAACTTTATTAGAGCCGTAAACGGAGTCAAGGATAATAATAACGCAGTAAAATGCGGTGTAATAACGGCCGGGAATTATTGCTTTTTATTGTATCAAGCTGGCTGAGTATCGAATTCAGATCATTTATTTTATTTACTTTTTTATTTAAGATTTATTTATTTTAACGCTCGAGGATGACCCCTCTTATTTACTATATGTATTTGGATAATTATTAACAAGGACTGTTTGCCTTATTGCGCGTAAGCAGATATTGTATTAATATTTGTGAGTTAAGAGGAAGACAAGGAGAATTAGACAGGGAATATTCAAAGGGAAGATGTTTCAATAATCGAAGATGTGAAACGATGAAAGAATGATTCTCTGAATATCGTGTCCTTAAATGAGAAATAATAGCTTACTTATTCTTATTCGGAAAAAAAATTGAAATTCATTGCGTTATAATTGAGTTGTATAAATCTTTATTCTTACAAACGGTTGAATTTTGATTAATTGAAATGTGCTTTGAAAAGCGTTTTATTCACAAAAGCCCGTAAGATTGGAATTGCGTGGGCCGGATCATCTTAATCGAGTATTAACACAATCGCCGGTTGATTTAGCTTTACATCCGATCTCATTGCTCCAATCATCCGCAGTCCCGAAGCAGTGACTGAATTAGTATCGACTTTTAAGCGCTCATAAAATTTATGACTTCAGTCGAAGCTTCTTCGGCAGAAACGATCAGCCGATTCGTTCCTCAGCTTTTCCTTATTTGAATTTAAAATAAAATTCTCTTATAAGAAACACGAACAATTTATTTTTATATTCTTTAATTTTATTGGACAATTATTATGCTAGATATTCTTTAACATATTATTTGCAATTCTTTTAACTAAATAGTCTAAAGCTTCGCCATCAGATAATTCACTTCCTACCAAAACCCGTGAATATTTTCCTCTCTCAATTCCTCCTTCCCCTGGCCGATCCCTTGCATTATCTTATTTTCCTTATTGATCGCTTGCACCGGCCGAAGAGAATCCTTAAATAAAAATAAGTCCATGCGGAGCATTCAATTTTCCTCTCCAAATACTCTCCCGGAAGAAGGGCAAACAGTGTTTTCGTAAATTACCTCGGCCCCTCGGCCGAGGCGCTTAAGATACCCTTGGCGGCGCTGCTCCGCGAAGGGATTAAAAGTGTTTATTTGTTTTCAGGTCCCGATAAAATGATGTCCTTAAGAATCGTCGTTTGCACAGCGGTGGCGCTCGTCCTGCTCGCCGACTGGTCCACGGCACTTCCGACCGCTGCGGATAAAGACGCTCTTATGACGGGGCTTAGCGTAAGTTAATAACCCATTAAGAATCATAAATACCTCTGTTTAATTATTTCCTCGGGGAGTCGCGATTATACCTCATAGGTCTTTTGGTATTAAACTCGAGCTGAGTGATAAATCTCGGGGCTTTATTAATCTCGAATTTATTTGAGCATCTTTCCTGAAGATGTTGCCCACTCTTCCTGGGTATTTACGGATTTAATTAAGAAAAAATAATTCTGATTAATGAGTGCAATCTCGCGAAGGCAAAATGTTCGATACTTCGCGCGTTTTCGCGTCGTTTCGTCAAATAAATTTCAAACTTAGATATAGCTGCAAAAGAAATTACGTTAAATTTATGAAAGCTTCAATCCTGTGATATTTCAATACTGCTTTGTAATTTATGTTAATACCGAACAGCGCATCAAATTTATCAAACTAGTCAGCAAGCGTTATACCAACTCCCAAGAAACTTTTCCGCTTGCACTCACTATACCCTGTTAGTCTACTAAATAACATTGTACGAAATTTAACACGCGAACCCCCATTAACGACAACGACAAATTCGAATTCGAGTCGCATCAAAATTTTCCCGTCATTATTTTTGCAGCACCCACACAAGCCTACTCCCCCCATAAATTTTAAGCTAACGCCCAAACCGCGTTAAATTCCCGTTTCATTGCCATTAGAAGTGGTCGTGCGAGCGTTCCTTTGCATAATGTATAGACGAGTAAACTGGCACGTATGGTTAGCTCGGGCCCGACCCCTTAAACCCACGGGCGCAAAGACCGATTAACGCGATTCCATTGTATTTGGTTGACGCGGGACTCGGATTATTCGCTATTAATGTTTTACACGCGTTGGACTCGCGCTTGAAAGGGGGAGATATTAATTTGTGTATAAATTGCTGCGGCAATATTATACTTAATAGATGGTTGATTGAAACATTTAGTAATGGCCGAATGCAATTCTATAATTATTCTCAACCTACGATTTGTTCGATAAGCTGTGGATTTCCCCGGGGACGAAATTCGTGAATATTCTATTGTTGACTTTTCTAGTGTGAATGGAATGAATAAATTCTCTCTCGAAATTCGAAACGAATTGAACGTTAAATTTTTTAAATTTAACATAAAACTTTAAAATGTTCATTTAGATTTTGTTTCAAATAGATTCTGAAGATACGTTTCTTTGTCAATGATTCTTAATGAATTTTTTAATTCTTGTCAAAAAATGTTCGTTTTAAGTTGCTTAAAAAATTATGCTTAACTGATCCTTTTGAAGATGACACGAGATACGACTTGAGCCGAGGTATAAGCGACGTTTTATGTTCTTAACTTTCCGAGAAATTTCAAAAACCAAATGAGTAGAGACAAGAAATGGAAGGTGTCTCCGTGAAGTTCAGCTGCAAGTTAACGTAATTTGACTAAATGCGCTTTATTCTCTTCAAAGATTTTTCTTGCATATACTAAAGTAAAACTATAAAATACTCTAACAATAAACCTACACTATTTTGCTTTTAAAACTTTAAAAAGTGAATAGTAGTTTTCGACAAGTTCGAAAACTCTTTTTGTATACCTTTTAAATGTCACACGCTAGATCAGCAAGGCAATCTTTTTCAAAAGTTTACTACGAAAATGACCACTCGCCCGGGGCTATCATCTATTAAAGCAAAAATTCCTCGCTCGCGGCCGTGAGCGCGAGAAGGCGTGTAAAATTTATGCACCCCACTTTACCTAACTCGCTGTACATACAAAAGTGAAAAATCGCGCGTATTTGTAAGCTTCAATGACCGGCCAAAAACTCCTTTGTGCGCCCGCAACTATTTACCCACGCAAAACGTCGCTGCCCTCGATGTCGGGTATTAATTTTCGATCGGGATTCCGTGGAAAGATTAATAATAATTACTGCCCCGGCGAGTAGGTAGCAATTATCCCCCGACGGCGCAAATCCGAAAAAGGAAGCGGCTCGCTCGGGAATTTTCGCGTATCCGGCCGACACACGGCCGGAAGCCAATGTACGCCGAGCGATTCATTAAGGCTTTCGCCGCAAAGCTCTCAAAGCTTCGTGTGCGCGAGTGCGCGCGCGCGACGGGCCAGTTCCAATTAAGAATTGTCTTTGAAAAGATAATCCTGCGTTTGAAACTTGTCCTCCCCTTTCTGTTTGTTTGGCGGAGGCTTCGAATTAGCAGGCGGACACGTCGCCAATTCATGCGAACCCAATTAATCAAAACGAGTGTGCGCGGCGCGGCTAGCTTCAAGAATAATTGAATTATTCGAGAGGGTTTTTTGTCGCGGCTGCTTCTGCAAACTTGTTCCAAATGGAATTTTCGATGATTTTTTGGGGGGATAGGCGACGAATAGAACTGCAAAATATTCTCTATATAATTTATATTTTTTTGAAATTTAACAAAATTTTTAAAGAACAGAATGAATTAACTTTGATTATATAGATTTCGCTTCCTCTTACATTATTACTCGAGAATAAAGATTAATTCATAGTCATGTCATACGAATATAAAACGCAATTAAAAACTTTTATGCCGCAAGAAAAATTGTGCTTCCTCGGTCCTGCGCTTAAAATATTCATGATATAAAGCGCAGTTTAGTAGCTATTAAATAAAAAGTCAACACTGCTGCTCTATTAACATTTTTATGACACCCTTGTCTTACGCGAAAAGTCCTGGATTAACTTCTTTTTTTTATGATTAATGCCCTTCCCTCCTCGGCGTCGATTGGGCACGATTTTAAATTTGACCTGGGGAAATTCGCAGGCCCCCGTCGTTCGAGTGCAACTTAACTTTTTCCACGTAAGCACGCGATAAATTTATCATTAATATAACGCGGCTTAATTCAAAACGTAAGAATTAAACTCTTACCTGCGTTCGGTGCTGTAACAGCTGTGGGTACTGCTCCGCAGAAGAGGGATAATTAAGCTTTTATATTATTAAACTCGCGTCGAGAAGCTTGAATCCTGCATATTCTGCAGCTTATGCATTCATGCTTTATCGTACCGTTGCAGTCTATTGGATTGCGATCAATGCGATTTATTTTTCGAGTGCTAACGGGATTCGATCCGAAATGATCTCTTCTGCGTCTGTCGGCATAATAGTTGCGGATTTAAAGCTCGCATTGTTGAGCTTTTTCGAACGAAGTCGGTCTATCGGATCTGTAAGTAAGCAGCAGCTTTCTGCACTTTACGATAGACGGTTAAACTGTCAAGGAGTGAATAAAGCTGAATAATGAAGCATGTTTCAAACAAGGTGAAAGGAACTCATTATTGTCCTTTTTTTTTCTCGCTGTCGCTTTATTCTATGGCTTTAATAGAAAATTGGGAAAGTTTACGACCAGTAATTAAACAACAAACTATACACGAAGGTAAAATTACAATAAGAGTCCCAGCCCGTAAGCTGGACTGCATGAATTTTCAGCCATTTTCCGATTCGGTAACCGACTCGGTACTTTATTTTAATTTTTTTATTTCAGTTATTTGATCATTACTTAAGCGCCGACGCAAGATATAACTAAATTATTCCATTTACATAATCAATTAATTCCTTCCGACTTCAGCTGTATTATTTACATAAAATGTCTTATTTTCAAGAAGATGCGTTCGTGGAACTCTTTTGCAAAACATTTAATTAACGACTCAATAAACTAATTACCGTTAGCGAACGAAGTACGAGCTGCCGCGTGGCGTTTCGTTCCCTTTCATGCTCAAGGGCTGCTTCCGCGTCGTTTATTTGCAAGCCCAAGGGCGCGGACGTATAAAAACGCGCAACACGCTGCCGCGACGTAATATCGACGTATTCCGCGGGACCTATAAGAAATGCATTCGCCTACAACGTCCTTGTCTTTTTTTTTTCATTCCGTTTTGCACGCTTTTCCGGGTGCGTTCCTTGTGGTATTGCGTAATCTTTCAGCGTTCGAGTAACGCTCGAGGATATTCAACTGAAACAGGTGTTCGCCTCCGTTTCGATCGAATTATTGGACAGAATATTTATGGCGGCGCGTATCGTGTGACCAATTTTCTCGGGCGAAATTGAGATTAAACTGCAGTCTTTGTTCTTGTTTCGATGAAGTTTCTAATTCAATTAAATTTTTTATCAAAGTGTAAATTTGAATCTTATAAATTATATATATATATATAAGTATAATGAAGAGCACTTTGACTTTATTAAGGTATGCCTTTGGTTGCGGCATGCTTTGTGAACGTGGAAGAAATTCGCGAATTATTTCGCAAGTTTTACGTTCCATGATTATGCGCGAAGTTCTTGTCGAGTGGGCGACTTGAAAATTACAACCTCTCACAAAACCAATGAGGCTTTATTTCCGTTGAATAATAGTCTTTGAGTAGTTCTCTAGAGCGAATAAGATAAGGAAAAATAATTGTCTACTGAAGCAGCTGCTGAAAGTCTTGTATGAATACTACTTATTAAATTTGAAGCTATCAAGCCTTCAGTTTGGATAACATGTTTATGTATTTTTTAATGGAATTTGTATATATGTAATACAAATTCCAATACTATAATATTCTACCGTGAAAGAATTTGTAATAAGGAATTCGAATTAAGATATGACGAAAAATTCCTAAATTTCTTTACTGTCAATGCTTTATGAATTCGAGATGTGAAACTCACATACGCATAGAAAGCAACAAATCCGTTCGTCGGATAGATATGCATACTGAAACTGATATTACCGCATTCCAACAGCTTTCTATGTTTGGCCCTGCAGTATCATCTCTCCATTGGCAGAATCTAACTGCATTCATTTTAAAATAGAAGAAATAACTGTTGAGAATTATAACCCCGATATAAGAATCATGAAATGTCTTTCTCCCTTGAAAGCGATATTTTTCATAAATCTAATAGAAGTATAACTTGACTCGTATTCCTTTTCAGTAAATCGAATAAAAGCACAAGACTTTACTGAAATTCATCGCCATGAGAATTCTAATTCTAAGTAACACCCTAAACTCGCAGAGGGTGTACATTTTAAGGAATTAAACCGTTTCAAAATTAAGGATAAATTTTACGCTCCCCGTTTTTACGCGTACAATATTACGCCTAACAATAAAAAAACGGGCGCGGAATAAAAGAGAAAAAATTATATGGAGGCCCTTAAATTTTGTTTTATACATTTACCCATTTTCCCTGGAAATTGAGCGTGGGAAATAGCTAAATCGCACGCCGTAAAATTTTTATGCCCGAATGAAAAACTTGTAAATATAGAGGACCGTATTGAAATGATGCTGAAACGCGACGCCGCACCATCAGACGCTGAAAGTAGGTGTAAAAATGGGATGCTGCGCGCGTCGAGAGATCGAGGTGTTTCAAGGGTACGCGGCGTCCGCACACAGGCCGGAGGAACGATTTCCTTCTCGGATCCGAGTATTATTTACGTGGAATCGGATTTGATTGACGCTACATACCGTTCATAAACGTTTAACCGATCGGCTCTAAATGTCGCGCCGCCCGTTTCTTTGCGCTTGTCGACGGCGAATCTTTACGAGACCCGCGTCCTGATTTTAAAGGGGTTTTATCTTTCAGGAAGGATATCCGAAAGATAAATTTAAAAAATAAATTTGATTAAAGACCCTTCGGTCTTACGGAGTATTTCAGAACCTTTTAGGATCGTTAATTTTTTCGCTCTAAAACTTTTTGATTAAATGCGAAAAATGCGTTGATTTATCGGACAGTCTGAGCATAGTTTAGTGCTCCGCTAAATTTCTTTTTCAAAACATTACGTAGAATGTAGGTTGCTAAAAGCGAAATTGTTTATGCATTACTTTTTAATAAAGTTAAAGCGGATTTTATGATGTACCGTATGCTTGGAATATACTTTGTATTTTTGATATCAACATTAAGCTTATTTTGAATTTTAAATAATGTGAGTATATTCTTACGTTAGTCGCCGTAGAATTGTAAAATATTCAACGTAAATCTGATACGATTTCCAGATATTTTTACGTTGGAATTCATAATATTTTATAGTAAATGAAAGCACCGTAAATGTTATTTATTGCGCTCGTATCTTTTTAGTGGTCCTTATTCAAGCGGCGATTCTAAAATCTTCGTAAAATATACTGAATTATCATATTTATTTTTCTAAAAATCATTTCTGAAACTTTAACTCAACTTTACTTCTAACCTACGAAACTACAGACGGCATTAAAATTATTATCAATTCTAAAAAGCTTCGAGAACGCAATTTCCTGCGCCGTTTACCGCGAATTCGCAGCCAGTCCCAAAGCCCAGGTAAACTTTAGCCTCGGAAAAGTCGAAAATAACTCGCGATAAATCGAGCATTTAAGGGCGCGACATAAACAGCTCGGTACTTGGGCAATGCTACGCCGTTTTCCCTCTCGATGAATCAGATTACCTTCAACGGCGGTTCAGCGAAGTGTGCGGCGCACAATGTGCATAAAGGAACGCTCGAGGAACAATGTTCGATCGAGCTGTGCGCGAGGCGACGCTCCGCCGGCGAGCTCTCCTCCTCGTCTCCTTTGGCTTTTTCTTCTTTTCCACTTTGGAAGTCGAGTCGGCTGGTGAGTTGGTACAAGCAACCTGCTCGCTTTAACAATAACTCTGCGATAAGGAACTTCGGAGTTCGGGCCTTTTTAAAAAGTGTCTTATTTCAGGGAGGAAGAGCGTACTTTTAATCGAATTCGAATCGGATGAATGTTAACGGATGCGATTACTACAAGTTGGTAGGATGAATGGAAAAGCTTGAAAGGAGTTGTGCGGGTGAAAGGAAATTTTTCGCCTGATTAAAAGTATCAAGTTATACTAGATCGGAAGCAATTTTGATACTTAAATTGAGCCAGGTCCAGTTTACGAAATTATTTAAAGTGGTAGTTCAAGTTTTGACTTCTAATTTTACACAACTAACTCCATGTGTTATACCAAGGCTTTTTAATTTGCGCACAAAGAACACCAGACCAAACAGATAATTGCCGTAACTTTGCATCTTCCTAATTTTATGTATAGGAACCGTGATAATACTCAAATCATTTTAAATAATTAAAATCATTGTTTGAATGTAAAAGTGTGTTTTAATATTTAATCTAACAATTATAATTATAATCTAATATCTTAATTATGATAGTAACTATTATTTTATACTGTTTTTTATATTTATACAACATAAAATTTGGGTCTTGCGTGCTGCCGATTCGATTTATTTGTAAAATCTGAACAGTCGTTAATCGGAGGATTCAGTAAAAAAATATATATCAAGGATTAAAAAAAAATAAATTGAAGAATCCCACATACGCTACAAATAAATTTGTTAAAAAATCTAACACGTTCTGTTTCATGTAACAAGCACTTGATTTTTTATTTTACCTGTTACAATAACCGTACATTGTGTATTTTAAAAGGGTTCTTTTTTATTAACCGCGTATACAAAACGATTCTATATTCAAACTGAAAAAAATAACATTTTCTCAGTTTCCAACATATTTTTTGTTAAAAATATTTTTTTTTTATGAATCGTTGATAAATTAATGCCCAATGTTTAAAATATTTAAAACGATTTTAATAATAAATAATTTAATTTCGCAAACCATACAAACGTTTAAACTTAAAACCCTAAAATTAGTACCGCAGGGTGTGAATTCTGCTTTAAATAAAATTTAACATAAACCCAATTTACAAATAGCGCAGGCTCCGTTTTATACAGAAATAAGGGCTCTCCAATGAAGATAATTATGATTTTGAATTTCATGGCGCGACTCGAATACGTCCTCGAATTCTGGTTACGTGCTTCGCAGACCTCCTACGACAATAATTTAGCAATGACCGATCACAGCTTCTCGGATTTCACTTTGAAGCAGGCCACTCGTTCACCGTCTGCTCGCGACGCGACTCTGTATTTCAAACTCTCACGTAGCTAAAAATCGATGTCACGCGCCCTGTCTACTCTGTAAAAAGTGTCAGCTGCGAGAATCGGGAAAATATTTGATCTCTTCGTTGGTGAGTGAATTATTTTATCTGGTGGCAGATAATTTGTTCAATAATCATTTTATAATGATTCCAGGAATTTCCGCAATTATTTTTTTGAAAATAAATAAATGCTATTATATGGGTATCTTTAATATCAGCAATCTTCTCTATAAAAAATGAAAAGTAATTTCTTTTAATATATATTTAAAAACAGGCTTTGAATTAAACTTTTTCGTTTCTGTTCCACAAAACAAGGCGGAAACGAGTCTGTAAAAATAAATGCTTCATACCGTTGTTCTTTTCATTTGAAGATATTACGCACGAATAAAACTCTACATTATTATGAAACCGTAAAAAGCAAATTGCGTATGCCACTCCGAGGCTCCCTTTCATCCAGCTATTACACACATTCCGCCGTCAACAAGATACACTTTTTCCCCGAGAAGGAAAAACTTTATCTTTCGCCATTTCTTTCCCTCCTCCTCTTTGAACTTGTCCAAGAAAAGTTAAGAAAAATGCGCGCGCAGAGCAGCTCGCCGACGGCAAGAGGACGAAAACTTCTGCAGACGTGACGTGACTTCTCGAACCTCGAATTTTTATGCGAATATTTGTATATGCAAAAGTTGGGTGTACTAATGCACAAATTGATAGAGACACTTGGATTCGAACAGAAGTAAAAGTTCTGCTCGATATGAAGCTACGTGGGCTGTCCACGCAGAAAACATTTATTTTCAATTCAAAGATGACTATTTCATATCAAGATACTCTTAGTTTTTTTATTCTTTTTTTTTTTAAACAAACTTTAGTAATTTACTTGCAAGTTATTAATATTTCTTCATATTCTGGTCAGGTAGCTGGGCAGAAAATTCGGTGAGAAAAGGGTTGACAGAATTATTAGGGTCAAGCCACTTATGGTTGTAATCTTAATTCACCGATAAGTTAAGTCAAAGAACATATTAGATACAATTTATTAACAAATTATCGGTTAACCATATAAATTTGAATAAATATTTCTTTATTAACTGTTCCAGTGAAAACTTTACTGTTGAAACAAAAAGTTAATGAATAAATTTAGCAAATTTTTAAAAAATATCGGAAATTCGATATTACAAGTTGCCTTCCCTTGAAATCGTTCCCTTTCCCTTGAATTCTTTTTTTAAAAAATCTCCACACCTGGCAAAAAAAGCACAAAAATCACGTCCATTGCACTCTGACACGTCGTACTTATAGAATAAGCCTCCAGGCGATTAACACAGTCGAGTCTCCAGGGAAGTAAACGTCAAAGCTACGACAGAGCCCACACAAGCTAGCAGCACAAAGCTCGAAACACAAATCTCCCTCGAATCATATATTTTAGCAAATAGTATAGCCGTGGCTGGCTTTGAGGAAGCAGAAGCTCTTTATCGACTGGTGGACTGGCCAAGTCATCAAAAAATGGCGGCCAGCGAAATTTTATTACACGCTGGACTGCCCAGAGGCAGGACGCTAAACTTCTAACGAAATTGTTGTAGCAATGTGCCACGGCTCGATTCGGCGGAAAATCAGGGGGACCCTTCTCGTTTCTGTCCTGTTTCGTTTTTTTTTCTCTTTCTTGGGTGTTCTTTGCCCGAGAGTTTTGAGCGCTTGTCAGAGTTTGTTAATAACGTTTCTTTGTCGAAGTAAATTAATAAAGTTTGATTTATTTTCTAACTTTTCAAGTAGTATTTAAAAAATGTATTCTAAACTAAAGAAGTTTCAGTGGTTTTCAGTTACATGGGTTAAAATTTTCTTAACTAATAAACTTGAGTAAGATTTACGGTTCATGTGTACTTCCAAAAATAGGATTGATGCGGAAATTTGGTAGCACAATTTTGATCTTGTTATATATTCTAACATAACAAGGATATAAAATACAAAAAGAAACTTTGTTAACTATACAAAGTTTCTAAAATCCTTTTGAGCTCCAAAGCTAAGATAACGTAACATTCTCCAATTAAAGTTTTATACATATCGCAATTTCAAATATTCATCTAACTTATTATTATTTAACCGCTTGATGATAAATATTTAAAAAGTTTCTAAAATTTAATAGGAACGAGTATCGGTTATTAAACCAATTACATTGTTATTATGTATATTACATTAAAAGCGTAGGCTACAATGTATTGAATCGAATAATTAAACTAATTAAATGTTTGGGATTATGCGAAATTAAATTAATGGACATTTATAATTATGCAATTTTCGTGAAAGTCAAATCTTCACTTCATATCAATTTTCTACAAAGTACTAATTTGAATAGAGCATTGCGCAAAGAGACAAAAAGGGAGTGACGATGGATAATTAGTCCAATTTATCTCTCGAACTCATGATTTTATCCAATCATTCAGGAATTTCTACCGTATGGAATGAGAAGCACGCATTTCACAAATTGATTGTTCTTTTAGGGGAACGAAATTCGCAAATTATCCAGATTCAAAAGCTCAAATGCACTGACTTAAATTTTTGCAAAAGAACGTACTGTTCATTTATACATTTTACGTATACATCTGTTTTCTAACAATAATTTCGAATTGAAAAGCTGCCTCTAATTTCTGCAGTACTTTTGTGTGGGAAATCTGGCCTAATAAACCAGGAAAATTACGTTAATTATTTGTCATTGGGCTACATGCGTGTACTTGTACACAAATAAAGCTCTATTATGTTTACTGGAAATGTTCGAATTTGCAGATCACGCACCTAGAAACATATAATCCGTGAATTTTAAAAATAGAACTAACACACAAGTATAATTTTAATTTAATTATATTTGCAGCACGATGGAGTAGACCACGATTAAATTATTAGCAATTTACTTCATTAATTGATAATATAAATTAACTTCTGATATTACCGCTTGCAAACTTACATAAAATAATTAAATCAGTATTGTGCATAAAAGGATGCATATTATTTTAGTTGAACTAATGGCGTTATGTGCTTTATTTTGATTTATTACCTTCAGCATTGAATAAGATAGATATCCTTTGAAAAGAATCGTGAAATAAAGGCACCATAAAAGATTAGCAGCTGGATTTATTACAACAGCGGCTGTTGTGGAAATTGGGATCCGTAGATGAACGGAGCGAAGATAGTTATCGCCGTCACTCAAGCTATCAAACAAATACATCGAGCTCGATGTCGAAAGCCAAAACTCGCAGGAGTCATTAAAAAAACCAAATCCAAATTCCAAATTTTGATATTTCAGAATATAATCGTAATAAAAAAACACATTCTACCCTGCTCTACCTTCTAATTTACTTTACAAGACTAATAGAAAACTCAAATTCCAGGCCGTAAATTACACATGCCCCGGAAATTGCACTCATTAAAAGAATTAGCCGCCTAACGAGCATTAAAGGATAACGAGGACGAAACACACAGGCTGCGCGTGGCCGCGCGCGCGTCATCCGCTCTGTAAATCAATCAGCCTCCCTCGTGCCTGCACACAGTAGCCACCACCCCTTGAAAGTCGAGAATCCGCAATCTCGCGTAATTCAAGACTCTCCAATCCCAGCTCTTTCGCGCAGAGAGCCGGCGGAAAAAATAAAGTTCTATCCCTCCGTGGCGCGTCAAACGACTAAATGGAAAAAAAAAAACCACAAAAATAATAAACTGGACACGCTTTCTTTTTTTTGCTGCAGATGATGGGCGACGAGGAAGGGGCGGCGATGGAGAGGGACTTGTTCAACTACCTCGTCAACAGAAGGCTCGTGAAACGCCTACGCAACCAGGCCGACAACGAGGACCTGCAGCGCAAGCGGAACTACTGGAGGCAGTGCGCCTTCAACGCCGTATCTTGCTTCGGCAAGTGAAGATCCGGCGATGATTGTCAGGGGGGAGGGGGGGGGGGGAGTAGAGAAAGAGGATAGGGAACGCGCGATAAGGCTGGGGGTGTGGGAAGGGGGAAAATATGCACCCCGAGAGTAAAGAAAACAATTCGCTTCCTAATAATAATGAACAGCCTCCTAAATACTAATTGTCATTCGATGTAGCTGAAAATTCGACTTCTTCATCGGGCGCACACAGGTTACTCTTGCAATTATTAATGTTGTCGTATGAGTTCGGTAGGTAGGCGATATCGATAATTATACCAGCAGTATTTTACTTTGTGAATATTGATAAACTCTTTTTTTACGTTCACTGCTTTGCCCTGTCGTGTAGTTGGGAACCGTCCCGGGTGTAGGTTAGTTGATAGCTCTTCATGCGGGCACTTGTGTATAATTTTGATAAAAAAGTTTGGATTAAAGTTTTTGCTTTGAAAATAAAAGTTTTTGTATATAAGAGATTACTGAATTAAACGTTTCCATTAAAGAAATTTGTTTTTTCAGAAGTAGGTAGATGATAATTATTAGATAGATTATAATATTATTGTTGGGATTTGACGAGTTTTATTAGATGAACTAGTTTTTGGTTTCCGCCGAAAAAAAGTAAAATTTAAATTGGTAATTTTATAATTATGCGAATCAATTATTACATTTAAGGCGGTTCCCTGATTAATTACCATATTTTTAATTGAATTGCCAGTAGTTTAGAAGAAATTAGTTTTTGAAATTCATCCAATTACCTCCAACAAATATATCAAGTAATTTTGGCACTTGCAATTCACCATGTATCGATGGAATAAAAATTTCGACTAGTCAATATAAATGTCAATGAGATGTATAGCTTTTAACTGATACATCATAGTAGAATATTTAATTTGCTTTCGAGCGAATTCCAGCTTGAATCTGTCGCGAGTACAGAGAGATTGCGAAGGAAGTATTTTAAAAGAAATAAAACTATTTTCTCGAGAATCGTTAAGTCTGTTAATGACAGATTCGAGATTGGGTTTTTAGCCTTTCTCTGCGTGCAACAGCTGTACTTTTATCTTGCAAAAGTTTCTCACGAATAAAAGAGAATGTATAACAAATAATAGATCTATTTCTATTTTAAAAGATATATTATATATACACGAAAAGTCATATAAAAGTCATACTACGATAAATGTTTAATAATTATATTTTTCCTGCATGTAACAGACAGTAGTCAATAAAACATCCGTTCGGCAATGATATGTATAATAAATAATAGTGCAGTAAAAAAGACATATCGGCGATAATCTTGTTTTCATTTCAATTCAATGTGATGCAACCTTGGATTTGGGTAAATAAATTTATTTCAATCAACAACTGGTATTTTCTACAATTTAACTGAATTTTCCATTTTATTTTAAAGATGGTTAAGACTTTAATTTAACTTTCGTTGAACAAGTAAAATGTAATTTTGGAAGAAGAATAAATCGTAACGACTTGAGTTATTTTAAAGTAAAAATTATAAGTTTTATTTTATTACTTGTTTTTTTAACCTATATTGGTCTTAAAAATATTTTTTTTCCTTTCTCAGTCATTTACTCCACTTAGCTAATTATTTACTCAATTTACTACTACTTTACTAGATTCACGATAATTTTATCTTATTTCTAATGCTCGGCACAGCATTTTTATTAAATCAATTCATCGTTATTTCGACTCTATCTCCTCTCCCCTTAACCAATTCCATTTCTACACGAGATATATCCTTCTTTAAAAGGAAGGTGGTAAAAAATAGAGCGAGTGCAATACGACGTACGGGGACGAGTAAACTAGCGAAGCCAGAGAAGAACGCAGCCTTGGAGGATGCCTTCAGAGCAAATTCATCCCCGATGCCGCAAGACTCAATTTCGCAAAATGGAAAGTTTTCCGAAGCAGTGGGGCTTCTTTCGTTGTGATGCATCAATTCCGCATCGCACTTGCGATTATCGCTTAGTAAGCGACTCTCTCTCTCCTTACGCTCCGACTCAAGCGGAGCTTCCCTCGTAGCTTCCGCGTGTATAAGGAATTTATTCAATTTTCCTTCCCTCTCCTTCCTTCTCCTTTCCAATACATTTGCATTCGCTCGCTTTACTTTGGAAAAAATACATTTATTTTTTATTGCGTATACGTACAGAGCTCGCCAAGAGCTGAAAATAAATTAAATGTACATATAAATTACTTTACGAATTTCGCAGATTTCAACAATTCTTCTGAGCATAATGAATAATTCTTTCGCGTTTACAATTTTTCAACATTGCGCACGCTGTATTACAACGTCAATTTACGCGCAACAGCTTAAAACGAAAGGATGTTTCTTGAATATTCTGTAGATTTTCTAGATAAAACGAAATAAATTCGATAAAAATAAGTTATTCACTTTTATGTTAATAATTCTTTTATACATTTTATGCAAAATAAATTTGGCTTCCTGTTTTACTGCAAAGTGCAAGCAAATTTCGTTTATACTTCAATAATATTGATTTATTCCTTATACCCAGAATTACAAATATGACTTTATCATAGCAACCATGATTACACTCCATCGATCTCGAGACCTCGAAAAATATTCCCGATAAATTCACTCCAAAAGTATACCGCAGCCTCCAATTTCATTATTTCGCGGTATACCGGCAATAAAAAAGTTGTTTTAAACTTTATCCGCGATGAGGACACGGACAAGAGCAATAAGCTCCCGACAAAGTAACCGCATGATCCGCTGCTTTTTGAACTTTGCAGCGCGAGGCAGTGGCATCTATCCAGGACTCCGTCACGCGCCTTGCTGACTTTGGAACATCCGTGGATTCCTAAATAAACAATTAAAAGTTACTACCTTTTTCCGCGCTCCTTTCATCCTTAAAATTAATCGCATACACGCTCCCCTCGAATTCATTCCAATTATCAAACATTCTGAAAACTTAATCGACCAAGAAGATAATATCATCAAGGAAGGCAGAAGGCCGGGCGGAATTCTTGAACGTCCGGGTGAATTTTTACCAATATTAACCGCGGGGTAGCTCTAATAATCGAGGCCGAACGGACGGCGACGCGACGCGGGGACGCGTTTATCGGCGCGCCCGCCGAAAGTTAAACGCGCTTCTGGCGACGCGGCTTGGCACTGACAATTAGTGGGAGGCAAGCCGCTTTAACCGTTTCGCGCGACTAGTAATGGATTTTCGAATGACCCCCGTTAATCTCGTTGCGGCTCCTGTTCGTTGTATATACCCGAGCGGCGGCGCGCCGTTGGCGCGTGCATGGGAACTCTTGCGCTAATCGAATGTAAACGCATTTTTCGCGCGACGCTCTCTCCCTTTTCCCGTGTTTTTTTCACTCCCCCGCCGCTGCGCTAATTATGTACGCTTTGTTTTCAAGTAATTCTCCGATTAATTTAGCCTTTTGCAAACTTAAATTGCGTTTCCTCTGTAAATTATTTGCCCTTGCTCGTCTCGCGGCGACATTTGTATTTTAGATAAATTGCTTCTTTGAGAGAGAGTTTGAGAAAAGTAATTATCGCGCATTTCAATTAATTGTCAAACACTATAATCGGCCATTATTAATGGCAGTTTGCACGTTAATGAATTCTTTCCCTCGAGAGGATTCGTTTTCATTTTCGGCTAGATTTATATGGCAGCACGAATGAAATATTAAGCGAGTAATGCGTTACGGATCCTCTTACATATTCATTTTGTCGAATTTCATCAAGTTCCTGCCGGGCTTGCCTGCATCGCGAGGAGAACGACATAAAAAAAAAAACAAGAATAATAAAGCTCTTTGCGAGCAAGTTTCTGGAATTTATACATAACCGGCGATTTACGAGGTGCCTCTCAAATTTGCTTATTCACGTCAAAGTTGAAACAAATGGGATAAAAGCCGGGGAGAGGGGCGCCGCCGGCGCGCCGGGCACTTGTAATATAAATGAACAAAAATGTATCCCGAAGCGGAAGAGTGGACTTACCAGAAGAATCGTCGCAGGAACGCGCTGACGTCCATGAATCACGTGGGTCGCTTGGGATTGCTCCGCTTCGGAGAGGACCGTCGCGCCGAGTCTGCATTCCCCGTGCAAAGAGTCGTTAAGGAAAAAAAAAAGAGCGAATCTCCACTGCGGGTATTACCTTCGTTTTGCGACCTTTCGACCAGTCGATTTACCAGATATAGGTTTTAACTTTGACCAGTCGTAATGCGGGGGAATAATGGGAAACGGAATGCGAAATGAAAAGCAAAAGTTTTTCATCCCTGTAGTCTTTGTACGGATTATGGAGGGCGCCACGTAACTTTTACGGGCGCTGAATTATTAAGCAAGGCTGAAAATGAATTTGGGTTTATGATAATTTTTTACTTTGATCTCCTATGACGAGCGTAGGTTGGATTAAATTCTTTTCAACTTTAAGTATTCACTGTCCTTGCTAAATGGGAATTTTCGGTTTGATTCATTAGATTATTTTTAGCAGTGTCCTGCTAAGCAACAGGTAAAACGAAAAAAATAAATCTTCCCTCTTTCTATGACGTAATACCATCCGCTCGTAATTCTAATATTGAATAACTATATCCTTTGGCTTTTAAAGTGCTACGAAAACCGAGAAAGAAAACGTGATCTTTTTTGCTAAAACTCTTTCCTCTCTAATCGCGGATACTTTTATAACTTAATTTTGATAAAACTGTGTTAAATAAAGAAATTTTATTGTATTATTCTAGATGTAATGGAAAGCGAGAGAAGTTATTCTTTATCTCTTCTTTTAGAGTAAAATATTTTATCTGCAGCTCTTTTGGTTAATGCTTATTTTATCAGTCAAATCGGATAATGAAAGCTTCTAAAAGAACACTATGAGGGATTTTTATAAATGTTGAATAATTTTAAAATGTACCCTTTGAACAATGCTCTAACCTACATTTCATCCAAAACCTTTCAAGCCACAGAAGATTTGTAATGGAAGAAACGTAATGGAGTTTTTCAACGCCAAAAATATCAAAAATACAGAAAGAAAGAAATAATCCACGATCTTATTTCCTAAACAATATTTTGATAATTTTTATCTTCTTTGAAAAGACCGTGAGATAAAATATCCAAGAGACGACAACAACAAGAAACAAGAAGAACCGAGTAGCAAAAGCCTCAGATTAACCCAGCACATTCCTTCCTTTGCGAGAACACCCCGGAAAGATTAGTGTCGTATACGCTCGCGCCGAGCGCAAAAAGCATCGGCCTCCGTCCGTCTGCGGCTCTCTCCTTTAAAAATCGCCTGCGGGGCTTCCGACAGCTACTCCTAGCTTTTCATCACCCCGAGAGACGTATTTACAAGGAAGACGCTCGAAGAGCATAACTGTAGCAGTCTCGTCCCCGGAGTGCTTGACGACGTTCGCCCTTTCTTTTTAGCCGAGCCTCTAACCCAGTTGCCAGCTCGACGCTCCGATTTCAAGTCGATAAGCGCCTGGTCATTCCACGGCGCAATGCGAAGTGCGAGACCCGCGCCCGCGAATAATCGAGTTTACTTAAGAGTTTTCCAACCCCTCGCGCACGCGCGCCGCTCCGCGATATTCCAGTTAAAAAATGCAAATTTTTATCTCCCCGCAAATGGATATTTCGTCGGCGTATCAGATGCACGCTTCGGCCGTTCTGGCTCGGCTGTTGTTCTTAACAGTGTACGCGGCTTTGTTCTGCGCAATGAAATCTGAAATGGAACGGGAAATTTAATGAGAAAACGTATATATAATCTTTTCTTCTTTTCTTTTTTAATAAATTGCGCGGAGGAGATTTATTGGCTTGGCTTTTTGCGCGTTCGTTCGCTCTTTATTTTAACCATTTCAAATTTTTCAAAAGGAAAATAGTTCAATTGGCCGCGAGAGAAACTGAGCGAAGGAAGTGTTTTAAAAAACGTGTATACTTGAAACGCGACTAATTCAATTTGTACCTCCGTACAGCTGGAAAATAATTATATTGCACACTTTATCCCCGCGGCAAAAATTAATATAAAAATCTATGGAGAAAATCTCTCCGGGAGCAGATAAAGTGAATCGTTTCCGCTAGGTTGACGGCTAATCTGGTAATGCAAATCGCGTTTGCGGTTGAAATACGCTCACACATTTATCTCGTTATAAGCAATTTCATAATTCCGTTCGAACTTTAATGCCAGCGATCAAAAAGTATTGGCAGGCAAAGTGGATAATCGAAATAAACGTATGCATTTTTTATAATATTTTAAATTGGCTGAGCTTTCAGATGAAAGTAATATATTAATGAATTGATGAAGCGTACTTTAAATTTTGCGTGTTTCTTTAAATTTTGTGAATTACGTAGCAAATAAAAAATTAACAGAAATTCTTTTCATTTTGCAATTTTGAAAACGTAATAAAAAATACTTAATTTATAAAAATTCTACTTTATTCACTTACTTGACATTTTACTACAATCAATATCACACTCATCACGTATAATACATCAAATCTTAATCTTACTATTTTACAATGTCGATATAATAGAATTAGTACCTAATTACTCTCTGATTATTAAATTTCTTTTGTGACTTTATGAAAGTCATTTAAAGTAATTATTAATTGAAGCTTCAACGAACTTAGAGATAAGTTGCTTCGCGGCAAATAATATTTGGTTAGCGCAACGAGATTTTATTAGAGCGATCAAACTTTGCAATTAAATCAAAGACTCTTTCAAAGATACAAGCTGAAAGCCGTTACCAAACCGTCTTAATGTTAACGCGATTGTTAACAAGTTTCAAAACAACTTACATTACGCGAATTTTAAAAAATATTTATCATAGAAACTCCAATCATTATTTAAACATTAATTATTTATCTTTGATTATCTGGTAATGCAAAAATTGTAAAAAAAATATTTTACATTTAATATTTACATTGCAACAACAATGTTAGTGTATAAACAGTCCTCAAAATTGATAACAAATTACTAAAAAAAGAGATTAAACCAATTGCTTCGAGCCACCTTAACGATTTGCGTAAAGGAGTCGCAGCATCAATAAAAAAAATCAGTTTGAACCTTTTTCCTTATACCAAGCAAACGAGTAAACAAGCAAACAGTCGCGGCGAGCGTCTTCAATGTGAAAATACTCGCGCGAAACTTCAAGATCTTTATCTATTTACTCGCGACGAAAGAGCGCGAAATCAGAGCTCGTAAAGGATATAACGGCGTACTCAATCTAGGATCGTCAAACAAAGTTCGAATGATATAATATATCTTAGAAAAGAGAAATCTTAGAAAAGCGAGCGGCCCCGTCGCCGACGGAACTTCAGCGCAGCAGCTGAAATAAGCGACGCGCGAGGCTGAAAAAATCGTTCAAAGGATACGTCTTGAGCGTCCGTCGGACGATTTTTCTTCTATCGGCGCCCAAGTCGCCGGCCAGACTGGCTCGTACGTCCGCCAGAAGGCAGCGCGATCTCTGAAAAAGAAAATCAATTATTCATGCTGCACCAATCCCAGGCTTCGATTAAAGCGCAACGCCTCGGCCGCTAAACAGAATTTTCCAGCGAGGGGCTCACTCCTAATCACGTGCAATTGGGAGCGAAATAAAATGTAGATCAAGATTAAACATTAATCCTCTCCGCTTGAAATTCCGTTTAAAAATTCAGGGGATGGCTCGATAAATTTTTTTTCTTCTCCTTACCATTTTGGCCTCGTCGCGCTCCGTTATGGGCTTCGCGTCCCTCGGTAGGTGCTTCGGCGGTTTTCGGCCCTCGATCCAATTTAAGGGACATCCTGCTGCGCTGTACTCGATGTACTGCAATATTCGGGAGACAATGTCATAAATATTATCGCACTAAATCGGTTATGAGCGGTAATGCCTCGCGCTTACGTCAGTGCCGATGAAGGAATAAAATTCCGCCCTATTTTCCCTTTCCGGCGCGCCGCCGGAATGCGAATCGCTCTCCGCTTCCTTCTTGATCGTTCGATTTTTGCCGTAAAATTGCGTTATCAGTTTTCCCGGCGATCTTTTCGGCGACTCGACTTTCTCCTTCCCGCGACTCCTTTTCTTCCCGCTCGCCTCGGCGACCTCCATTTTAACCTTAACATCGGAATCATCGACGGTATCGTCCACTTCCATCTTGATTTCTCTCTTGGACGTGGAAGGTTCCTCGTCGGCTTCCTTCTTAATGCTTCCTTTAGAGGAAGCGGAGGAGTCACCGTCGTTAGAGCGATTGGGCTTCTTTGGCTTTTTTTTCGGCGAATCGTCCTCGTCCGCTGATCTTTTACTGCCACCGGGGCCGAGGAGGAGAGAATAGTCGACGGACTCCGCGCTTTTGTTAAACAGCGTTCGGAGTTCCTGAAGATTTGTCGCTGTCTGCCAGTCTTTGTCGTCCCGAATCCGAGTTACCCGGGGAAATCTTATACTTATGCCGTCGGCAGTGTGAACTCCTTGGTTTGTGAATTCGGCGCCCGTAATTTCCCATACTGGTTGGTTCTTGTTTGTTTTATTATAAATTTTCAGATTAAAAGAATACTAATGAAATGAATCTGTAAAAATTGTAGAATTTTTTAGATATTAACCTTTGGATCTCTAGCAACGAAGTCTGGTATCATTGGTTTATTCGCTCTTAGCCATTTTGGAACTAAGTTTGGATCTTTTCCAATTTTGACCATATCTAAAGTAGTTTGAAGCGAAGTTAAAGTAGCGTCGTCGTGACCTGTATGTACCTAAATGGAGACAAAGAATTTTGAAATATATCTTCCACGTACTATCCTTTATTAAATTTTCATAAATGTTTTGAAAATGCTAGCTACCTTTGTAACCGTCAACCAGATATTATGATCGGGATCGTAACAACCCATTAAAAATACTGACATTATTCCACCTAAATCATTGAATTTAAAAATGAGTTATTATATAAAGTAATGAATCTTTAAAATGAATTTAGTACTGCTTTGGGCTCATAAATCACGTTTATTCGGGGAAAAATAGCCCAGCATTCGCGTGCATCCTTGTGTAAAATAAAAAGCATTTCGGGAATACGCTCATATCGGTTGCGCGTTAAAAAAAGGGGAGTTACCCGACCTTTTTGTCCAGTGCCGTACCAAGCGCCGAGAACGACGAGATCTGCGCTATCGGCCATTGCACCCTGGAATAAGTAATCCTTCTTTACCTTCAGCCAATGCCTTTTTCCGGGCTCATATTTGCTCTGTCGAATACGAAAAAAAGTTTAGGATAAGGAAAATCCGCAGCTATTCAGCCGCGCTAGTACTGCTTTATCAAACAAGAGGATGTTCCGAGTAGATTTCTGCAAAGCACTTACATCAATGTCCTTCAGTACTAAACCCTCTAGCCTGAGTTTGAATACTTTGGCGATCATTGCTGCTAAAGATTGTGGATCCTAAAAAATTGGAAGTTTTAATTAATTGCTGTAAATTTCATGCTTTAATCTAATTTAGGTCTGCTTACATTGATTTCTTCAACTTCAGACAGTACTATTCGATTGGGTATCGGCGTCATTTTTTCTTCCAATAATTTTCTTCGCTCTTTTATAGTTCTAAATTTAGAAAAAATAATAGTCTCTTTCAATAACGTATATTACTTACGAGGAGAACACATGACATATGGGTAATGGATTTTCCTGTAACTTTGGGATATGTTTTCTAATGTTAAAATATGAAGGAAGCCGCGTCCGTTCGGCCTAACGCTCTT
>UCOM01001308.1:0-44136 GCA_900474385.1 Ormyrus pomaceus
ATTTTTCGCCGCTCGGACAAACAATTTTGACAAACATTTGGAATGCTCGATTTTCTACGCTACTTTCTAGCGTGAAACGAGGGCCATTTCATACCTGAGTTGGGAAAAATAGATTTATTTATTTATTTATATCCAAAAACGGGCATAAACCCAATGTACAAAAGGATACATATTGTTAATTAATAAGTAATAAAGATAAATCGTAAGGGAGGGCAACGCTGAGTGTAGAATAAATGACACTACCTGTACAATACAAGCAAATGCTTTTTAATTAAACTACGAATACTAGTCGGATGAGTACTATTTCGTGCATTATCCGGCAACGAATGCCATTGGCGTGCAATTCGGGGAATTGCCGAGTTTTAGCCAAAGTTGGAGTTATACGTATCTTCGCTAAACACACGCGGTCTCCTGAGCGAGTAATGCTTATCACGCACTCTGAATTGCGCCTTAAGTGCATCGCAGTCTAGACAATTTAAAATATCATAAACCAACAAGGCATCAGCGGCTCTATATAAAGATCCTAGGGTAAATATCTTAAGTCTACTAGAAATGTGCGAGTAATCGTGATCATCGAACCGCATAGGACAGCTAGCTTTATATGATAAGTATCTCATGAACCTGCGTTGAACAGAATCAAGATACTGCAATGCCGACTGAATTCACCTTGTATGGATAAAAATACTGGACTGTTTACAAACAACTTTCCAAAAAATTATACGAATAATACAAGTTTTCAAGTAACAGGATACCCATTATATAAACGAAAAAATGATGGTAAAAAATAATTTATAAAACTAAAAAATCAGATAGAACAGCTAATAACCGATATGTTGTTCCCCGTAATCCCTTCTTATTGTGAAAATGTAACTGTCATATTAATGTAGAAGTGTGTTCAATAGTGCAATGTATTAAAGACCTGTTCAAGTATTGTTATAAAGGTCGTGATTGTGCATTTACTGAAATACGAAATGCAAATGTTAATTTTACAGAAAATAATGATGGTACAAATCAAATTGTTAATAATACAAATACTGATAAAGGTAACAAATACCAAGAATACAAATACGATGAAATTAATCAATATATTAATATAAGTTACTTATGTCCACCAGAAGCTATGTACAGGTTATTAAAATTTGCTTTAAATGAAATGTCGCATGCTATAAAAAGATTAGGTATTCATGAAAAATAAGGAAAAGAAGAAAGAATAATAGACAAAATTTTAGAAACCACGTTGACAGCGTATTTTAAACTAAACCAAACAGATTTTGAAGCACGAAATTATTTATATTCTGAAATACCGATGCACTATACTTTTGACGAAAAATTGAAATTCTGGATTAAAAGAAAAAGAATTAATAAACCAAAATTAAGTAGAATGTATTAGTCAATCCAAAAGATCGAGAACGTTATTTTATCTCAGGTGCAATATTGCCTGTGAGCATACAGAACATAAGTATTACATAAGTTGTGATTGCTAATATAAATTAAATCACGTACAAGAATGCATTTTTATGGAAGGCCGCTAACGAAGAAAAAAATAGAGCGCCCATACAGCGCGCCTAAATTAAGCTAGTACAAATAAAATTCAGAACACTTGTATAACGTAAGAAAATTATTACGCGCAAAAATTCACACTTATTTTTTCAACAATCTTAAAATAAATGGAATGAGATTATTAGCTCAAGTACGCCTTTTGCTAGTCGATTAGTCTGCTTTGAAAAATATAACCATAAATTTCAATATTTAATAAATTTTCCCCGAAAGCTTATAAGCCTCTTGAAACTTGAACTCCCAATGTATTATCTAGCAATCCAGAAATATCACTTGAGCCACAGCCTGATTCATAAATGACTTCTCGTGCTCGTCCCATGCTCTTTTTGTCTTTTCATTGCAGTTTAAATTTTATTGTTTTATCAGGTGATTCAGTGATAATGTTGAATTTTTATTTACTTCAAAAACGTTCTTCGGTAGACAGCAGAGATGACTAATGATACTCACTGAATTCTGCACGCCTGCGCGCAAACATATTTTTTGTATCTCTTGCAAATTTTCTAAATAGGGCCATCAATGTGAGGTAACATGTTAAATTTTATCTTTATGTTGTGTATAGTCCATTACAACGCAGCGCATCTTTATTTTGGCTCAGTCTACAACTTCGCTCTATATCAAAATTTAACTTCAAATGCTTCCGCATTCGCATTTAAATTAAAAAAATATATTTATCTGCTACAGCTTTAATACTTTCGTGAGTAGCAGAGAAAAATTGCACAAGATTCTCAATGAAAAATAACCCGAGTTGAACGAACATCATTATTGCGATAAGACACTGCAGTCGCGGCCTGATGCCTCTCTCAAGTACGGAACCGGCCTTGGATCGCATCCGATTGGTCCCCCGGCGGGCCTATCCGTGAACTCTGTTTGAAGGGCCAGCGGCAACTCGATCGCCTGCTCTCCCCAACCGCGGCGGCAAGGCCGGTGGAGTCTCGGGGCAGCACGGCGAGCCTGTTAGTCGCTCTTGAACCGTTGCGCCGTGAGTTTAAACCGCCGGTGTGCCTCTCGTTTTTGAACTCGGCGCGCGTGCCGATCCGCCGCGGCTCGAATTTACTGCGATGCGCGCCTCTTTCCGGCTCGTGTTCGACGAGTGAACAGTAGCGGAATATATATATCGTACGCGTGTGACTATTTCGCGTGTAAAAGTTTAGCATGTGTACGGCGAGTGTTCGTTTGTTTATGAACGAAGAGCCAGTGAAGAGTGAAACGATTTCGACGACAGTTGAGAGCCGTTGTTAATCGGATGACACCGGCGTTCAAGTGGCTTTGTTTACTCGCTCAGTCTTTTCGCCAGCGTTATTCGAGAGGTTATTCTAGGTAAAATATTCAACCTTTATAACTTGGAAATATTTTAATACTTTCGGATTTTTGCGGTGTGCATTTCGCGTTGCGTTCGTGCTCTCTGCTTTGATACCATATACGTTTAAGCTTTGAAATATACACTGACAAGTAGATTTTATAAAAGTTTTAATAAAAATATACCTGTTGGACATTTCTGAAAAGTAATTTAAATGCATTTTGGTTTGTAAATAATAATAACAATTTGTATAAAATACTTGTAAATATATATTACTGAAAATTTATGTACATTGGGTAAAATGATATTTTAATTTTATTAAACTTTTATTGATTCTGACTTGTAACGATATTTATTAACATAAACACGACTTTTAAACTTAATTTAAGATTAATAAACTCGAATTTAAGAAGTAGCTTTTTCACCTTCTCTCATTAATTTTCAATAAAGTGCACTCAGTCTCTGCATAAGAGATCGAACAAAATCGTTAAAAAGCAATATCAGACCCAGTGTTTTTCCGACCCCAACAGACTGGCTTTTTTCGCACGCGCATAAGCGATGGACGACGCAAAAAAGCCAAGGATCATGTCCAGCGGCGGCTCTTGCCGATTGAACGGCTCTTTAATGAACGGCGGCCTGCAACGGCGATCCGTGCAAAACGAGGAACTGAAGAAGCTGGAGGACGAGATCAAAAAAGCATACATGCTGAAAGCCCTGCAAGCCCAGTTACTCGAGCAGGATGCCAATCGAATGGCCGAGGGTATTCAAGAGCGAATCGAGGCCGAAGTTAAAGAGTATCAACACATACTTTCGACCGAAAAGGATCGTACCAAAGAGATTGAACGGCAACAGCGTATCGTCGAGCTCAGATCCGCTCTGAAGCGCCAAGTTGACGAAAAGCAGGAAGAGCGCATCCTTCTCGAGGAGGAAGAGCGAAGGGAACGCGCGATTCTTCACGAGTTGGATCGAGTTCGCGAGAAACAGGAGGAACTGGAGAAAGCTCAAAATAAAGAGCAATTGGCCGAGCAGCTCACCCTCGAATATTTGCTTCAAACAGAAATACAATCAATTGGCAGGCAGAAATTAGAGGAGCTCGAGGCCAAGGAGGAGATAAAAAATCAGAAGTACACAGAGATGGTAGACAAGAGGCACGAGCACTTGAAGAAGCTGCGGCTGGATGCGCAAAAGAGGCGGGAGGAGGCTATTCTCGCGGTGGCAAAGATGCTGCTGGAGCTGCAGGAAGAGAAGAGCGAACGACAGCGCCTACTGGCCGACATACTAATCGAAGAAGTGAAGTTCGCCGCCGAAATCGAGGCGCGCGAGGCTGCTCTCGTACGAAGGCAAAAGATGCACGACCTCGCCGAGAGCTTGAAGGAACAGATCCGCTTCGAGGAGGAGTGCAAGAGGCGCTTCGTCGAGAGGGAGCGCGAGTTCGCCGAGGCGATCCTGGCTAAGGTCATGGAGTCGGAGAAGATGGAGCAGCTGACCGCGGAGGTGAAGAAACGGCGCAGACTGCAGTATCGCACGGAGCTCGAGGAGCTGATGAAGGAGCGCGATCGCGTCCGCGGCGAGGAGCTCGCCAAGCTGCGCTTGGAGCTGGAGATGGACGGGCTGAAGGACGAGGCCAGTCGCGAGGAGGCGAGGCGAGCCAGGATGCAGCTGCTCGAGAGCCACATCGATCAAATCTCCGAGTTCATGAGCAAGAAGTCGCTGTACGACGAGGAGCGCGGAGTCGTCGAACGCTCGCGGAAGCAGAAGTAGAAAGCCCACTTTTACGAACAGCCGCGTTTGCGTTTGTGCCGGGCGAGCCGGCGATGATGTCGTGAGCGATCGCTGTCATTTATCCCGTTGACATGATTGAGGTACGAGCGCGGAAAAACTTGATGACCGCGCGCGTACGCTGTATAAATGCGCGGCGCTCTTGAGCGCTAATCCTTACCTTTAAAGGGAGAATCGATCCAATCGGTAAAAACTGCCTTAATCAGACGGGTGCGCGTATTAACTTTGCCGACCTGGTATATCGGTACTTGCGATCGACTGCGTTGGGAACGATCGTTGTAGAAACCGATTGTAAATTGTTGATTGTGCGACTGTTTTGTTTTAATAATTCCATTGTAATCTGTAATGTTGAAAGCAGAATTTTGTTTTGTATATTCTTAGCGTTACTTAAAGTTTAATAAATCAATTAAATATATATCTTCTGAAGTTGCTTCCTTGCTTTATTCCATTTACGACGTTGCTGTATATTCGTTAATTAGCATCAATTTTGAAATGGAGAGCAAGACTCGACTGCCTAATCGATTTCTCGGAATTAATGAAGTTGTTTTCAAGTCAATTTGATTGACTCATCGAGTTCGTAAGCGAGCAAAGGCAAAATTGCACGACGAAATTCTCGTCGCATACGTTATGTGCTGATAATGATTAAATTATGGAGAGGCGCCCAGCAGAGAGACGATAAGGGTAGGGCAGCGCTACCAAAGTATTCGTGCCGCAGCATCAATTAGGCCGTCTTAATTGGATTTTATAACGTGAATATTGATCGAGTTAATGTTTAGTCATAATGACTATGTGAAAAAGGAAGTCGCGCGGTAGCTGTATTTTATTTTTAAATAAAACAGTTGTGCAACATAAATCATTTACAAGAATTTATTGCCTGTAAAATGTACTGAAGAAAGTAAGCACTAATGACAAAGATTGTCGATACGCCACCTGACACGTTGTCCAACAGTCTTAATAGAAAGGTTCCCACCGTTTTAACGCCTTCAAAAATAAAAACAGCAGCGTAGCGCGATAAGAGCAGCAGCGGGAACCAGCCGCGACGCCCATCCGGCACCTGTCGGCAGGTGCTACGCGACACTTCGGCAATTTCGAGATTTTCAAAAGGAACTCGCCCGAAGGAGACCGTTGGGATTTTCCCGGAACAACTCCGGGCCATCCTCGTTGGAAGGCCGGGCGTAGGGAGAGACTATATAGCTCGGTAAGAGCTGCGCGCGCTGGCCGCGATGAGAGCTCGCTAAAGTTAACAAGCCCGTTACAACCGCGCGGTCGTTACCGGATTTATCGTCGGAGTGTAAAATGAACCAAAGGGCGAAGCGCCTGTTAACTGTCGGGAACATTTTTCGATTTTCGAAATTTTCAAATGTCATTTATTAACGGATTTACGATTTTTCGGTTTTAGCTTTTATAGCGCGAACAATAGGCGGTAATTAAAAACAACAAATTTGACGATCGTACTCGCATCTGTATATAGCTGCGGTATTAAACATGAAAGCTTTATTAAGATGCGCTTTGCAGTAATTGATGCAATACTGTGTAAATTTTTAACAAGAGAAATGGCAGCTTTTGTTTCTGTATCAGTTTAAAAATCAAGCGAATTAGAGTAGGAAGCAAAATGCGATAAATGCATCCGTATAACATCAATTAAACACCGTTATTAGAGTTTAAAACGTGCGACTTTTTCAAAAACGTCTGAATTCGTAAAGCAAGTAGTATCATAATAAAATTACCGAAACTCATTAAAGGTTAATTTTCAGCGCGTATTAATTACCTTCGCATTCTTAGACACATTAAACAATTGTTTTCACTCCCTCGCAATCCCAGCCAAAGTATCTCCCATGCAAATTCGCGGTCTCCTGAATATCCAAAACCTCTTTTAAGTTCGTACAACAATCTTCTTAATTCATAAGCTGAAATTGCCTCGATCCCATACACTTCCCCCGTCCTCCGCGCATACAACTCGTTAAAAAGAAAGTTTCCAAAGACGCGGCTTAAAGGTGTATTAAGGATCAGGCTCTTCCTACCGCTTCCGGTCGCACAAGAAGCGTTGCGGTAATTTTCGAGCGGAGGGCAGGTTCGCGCGAGGGCATATGTAGAACGAGCTGCGTCGCTGACTTTCGTGGGAACACAAAAGGCAAAAGGGAAGGGGGGGAATAGGCGCGCGAGAAGCGGCGAGAGAGAAAGAGGCAGCGAGGACTGAAGAAAGCCAGGTAAAATTCGACGCGTTGCCGTATACAACGACTGCTTTCATTAAGTCACGCTAATTAAATTTCTTCTCCAAGTAATTAAGTGACAAATTTAATTTTATGCCGAAATATTAATAGTCTCGGAGGTACAAAAATAATGTACGAACGGAGGCGCGCTACTTTTGAAGAGGATTCGTCACGTGACCATTAATATTAACGAGGACCTTTGCTCAAAATATTTTCCGCAGAGTAGACACTTCCTAGTAACTCCTACTACGTATATGCTCAATAGGTCTGTTACGCAAGCTCTTACATTGAATAACAAAGGCGATCATAAATCAGCAATCATCACTTTCTTTGAGTACAATGAACTTATAGGAAGGCTCGATTGATCACCTGGAAAGTTCCAGCTCCCGACACAGCGCAAATCATCCATCTGATGAAAATTCTCTCCCTCGCGCCGGAGCTCATGTAAATCGCCAAGTTTCACCCCGCCTACCTTTGTCAGAGGCGGAGGAGAGAGGGAGGCAGGGAGGGGGGGGGGAGACCCCCCGTTGATGTCGCACAATCGACTCTAATAATGAGATTCCGGTAGCGGCTCAGCTTGCCGGGCTGTCGAATTTTCCGGGGCAGAAAAGCGCGCAATTCTCTTCTTTCCCCCCCTCCTTCTCCCTTTTACCGGGGATAGAAAGAGGGAAAATGGAAATTTGAGATTTGTTCGAAGGGCGTCGGGACGCGGACGACGTCGAATATATGTCTTCTCAATTATTTGGTCTGCATGAATAATATAACGAGAGCATTGTTGCATTGCAGAGGTGAAAACTTTTTAATAAAATTGAACGATATTAGTGAATATCATAAATTTTTTAAGGAGTTGGAAATTAGAGTATTTTTTTGTATTTTAAAAAATTTTGATCAAATCATTCTATTAGATATTAATAATTTTAAAAAACAAAAAATATTACTAGTTGATAATATTTTAAAATTAAAATTTCAAATTTGATGCTACTGGAATTGAATTCTTATGCAACGAGAAGATTACTTCTTCGAAAAAATTGAAAATTAATACGTAATACCGAGGGAAGTGAAAAATTTAAAACGGTAAATGCAACAGTTTAAAATAACAGGAAAGGAATTATTAAGTTAAATTTTTCTTGAGAAAGTGTAACGTCACAGTAATTTCAAAGGATTTTTTAGTACACTTTCTATAATCAAATAGAAATTTAATCACCTGAAGAAATCTTCTACTTAAAGTTTACTTGTTTTTACATAGTTACATAACGTAAAATTAAAAAAAAATATGTCCGTAATATTAAAAAAATTCTTCTATAATAAAAAAGTATAAAATATATAGCTCTTAAAAGACAATATTTTGGAAAATGTACGATACGACTCGCCTTCGTTTCGTGCGGATGTGCCTAAGTAGATCCTTAAAAAAGTAATGCTTAAGAAAAGAAATACAGGTTGCACTTTTGCTCTATAATGACGCAAGAACGCTTAACCTCAAGCAGAAGAGTGGCGCATAAATTTCACTGGTAAAGTACAGTAGTCGCATGTATAGTAGCACGCATTAATCAATTAATTTAAAACCAAGCTACAACATTCATATAATTCATTTAATAATTATTTTAAATATTCAGCAAAAATGATCATCCGTTAAAATAAGTCATCGGAACAAATACCGCGATTTGCATTCTTTCTTTATATGCACATTATGCAGCAGTCGTTCCGTCTCATTGTCACAATCGCAAACGCAACCGGGCGAACTGTACTCGCAGCTCTCTCTCTCTCTCTCTCTCTCGCGGAGCGGACATTAAACGGCAATAGATCATCGCGCGCTCTACATACACGCGAGATATTCGTCCCTCCCCGTTCTAATTTATGATACACGGCAGCCAGGCGCTGTGCAGCCCGGCGACGAACACTCGAAGTAGAAACTGCCGGCCTGACGGATAGAATCATTTGTTGCGCTTGGAATCGCCGGGTCCCCCCCGTCGCCGCTTTTCCGCTCTCTTTTCTGTTATCGTCCCGGGAGAGACGCTTTTTTTTACATCTTGTATCGCAGCCGCGCTCACCGAGCGAATCCTGATTCTCCCCCCCTGACTTTGCCGTCTCATTGACAGCCACCGAGAGCCGCCTCTCCCTTCTGTAAAGTGCGTTAGTCGGCAGAAAACTGGTATTTTTGCATCGGGGATCAGTTTTTTTTTGCCCAGGGGGAGGAGGGGAAGATCAGGAGTGAGGCTATTCATACTTATTTAAAGTAGCGTATACACTCGAGCGTTTATGGCTCGACAATGATAGGAGTTTCGAGTTGGGAGCTTAGTGAAAATAATATATAGTGCCTTCACGCGTTATTTACGTCAGCGCTCCGCTGGACAATATTTGCTCGATGTCCTAACATTTGAATGAATTTATATTGTAAAGGAGTAATATTTCAAAGTACGTTGGAGGTTAAACGGAATTAAAGTTATTTCATCGCAAAAACAAGACGCAAAAATAATTATTTAGCATTTGATTTATAAGCTTGCGGCACCAGTCGTTATATTCAATTTTAATAAGCTTAAGAATTTTAACGGCGCTGTAACCAAATTGAAAATAAATCTACACGCGAATAAAGAAATATTTTATTTACCACGTCAATATAGAGTATTATTATATATAATAATTACCCCTAAAAATGATTTTATGCGCTTATAGATTATAAATCTTGAAAGAAAAATGATAGGCTATAAAGAAAATAAATGATTAAAGAAGGATAGATGGGCATCTATAAAGCCTGTAATAATAATTTAATGCTGACGCCGGGTAACCCAAGTTCGCGGTATATGCGGCATTATGCAGCTAACGACGCGACAACGCTTTTTGCAAAGTAGAATTTTTATGCGAACTGCTTTATTAATACTTGCTTTGCAAATGGTAATAGATGTGCATTCAAAAATATTTATTTATTCATGCCAAGAGCTTCGATATCGAACAATCGATATAGTTATTCGAGTCAAAGATAATAAGTTGATAAATGCACAAGTGTCTTTTCGTTAAAATTTAATTTTAAAACTTAATTCTTAAATTCTTTTTAAAACCAAAATAAAAACCACTTTTAGGTAATAAAAAAAATAAAAACTGAAGTATGGAATGAAATCTTGAATGAAATAGTTGGAATTATAAATAAAAGCAATGAATTCGAAACTCGTTGATAGCTCATTTCCGTTAAATCAGACTACCCGTTATTATCGAAATGAGAACCATTTGTCAAGCATTAGCTGCACCGAAGCTCGAACGAAGGACTGGCTTTTGCAGAATCATGCCCGCTCATTTCCCGATCGAGCTGACCCTCGTCTTGTCCCCGTATTTTTCGTAGATCACGAGTGGCTTTTGAAAGCCCCTGCGATGCACGTACAGAGGTTAAGCGAGGTCAGCGTGTGCAGTTGTTGAGATCGATTAGGGTGATTTTTCGTTGAATGCTTGCGCTGAAAGCCCTGACGTCTAAATGAATTTCGGGACTATCCCCCCGACGGCAGATGGGGCAGGCATATTTTTTGTGATGGCTGAAAAAATGTTGTTTCTAGTAAAATATAGTCCTATGGTTGTATAATTATATATGAGCATTAAAATCCAATAAAACGAGGCCATTTTTGGCCGGAAAGGTGAATTCGTCCCATCAAATACGTCTTTATATTTTTTAAAATAAAATGACTATAAAAATTTTCCCAAAAGAGGTGACGGTGGCAAATTGGCTTCTTGCGCGAAGGAACATCTAGTGCAAGGAACAAATTATTCATCACGTCCTTGTGATAAACACTTCTACTCTCTTAAAAAAAAAAGAAAGAAAAGCAAAACCCCGAAGAAGAAGCGCGAAAGAAAGTCATCAGGGCGCGGAAAGAGGTATATAAAAAGGCGAATATTTATCGCAGGAAGCAAGAATGAGAGCGAACATAAAGCCGCCCCGCGGGGCATTCTCCGGATTTCCTGTGGCGGCGGCGGGACCGCGCCGCACGAGTATAAAAACCCACCGACGTCTTTCAGTCCGGCGAAACTTAGAAAACGTTTCGTCAGGGGAAAAACTCGCGAATTTATCCGCGGCGAGCATCGCAAGGTGCGGCGCGAAATTTATGCGACCAAAACCGCGAGGGTTTGCACTTTTCATTCCGTCGCGATGCCTTCATTATTAACAGGCCCCATTCCGCGGATAAATCTTCGGGGGCTGAATTATTGCACGATTGATGTTCCAATAATAGGTGGATTGATTATCTCGGAAACTTCCGCGGAACTCGCCCTCGTCGATCAATACTCGTACCCGAATTCCTGGCCGTCAATACCGCTTTGCCCAGACGCAACAAAGTAAGGAAGAGACGCAGCCTGGCCTTTACAGCCTGCATCCGCAATCAGCGGCGCGAGGCGTCGTCGCTCGTCCCGAAGTAAAGCAAGCGCGCAAGTTCCCGTCACGAAACGGCAATCAGCTTCGGGCCTCTATCTCTCTCTCTCTCTCTCTCTCTCCTCGCTCTCGTCCGTCTCTCCCACTGTCTCTCGGTACTCTTATTAAGCTGCACCACCCACGGAGAGAGGACGTTGATAATGCACTTGCGACGAGCGCTCGGTATTACGTGCGGGCCGCGCGCCAGGCGAAACTTGCCGACCGCGACAAGAAGCTCCGCGCGCGCAGTCTTATTTTCAAAAAAGCGTTTTGCAGCGAGGGGAGAGAGAGAGAGAGAGAGTGAGAGCTTAAGAGAGAAGTTTCGGGACGCGACGTATTAAACTTGGCAAGTATATAATTCTCGGGCGCTCTATGGAATGAAGCCGCGTCGAGCCCGGCTCCTCGAGTGCGGAGCAGAGCTGCAAGCTGCGAGGGCGAATGAGTTTGACTTTTCTTTACGCCCTCGGATATGTTTTAGCAACTTTATTACAGTTTGTATGCAGGCTGCGAAAGCTCTTTCAATTAATTGTGTAACGAAGTTTCGGGGATGGAAATTTCAGCGAGTCGAGAACGCGACGTCGAGCGCTGAAGTGTAATTTTTGAAAGCTATCGCGTTGGAATAATAATTTGAATATTTTCAATTCTAATCATTCCCGTATACATCTCGCGGCTTCAACCCCATTGGAAGATGCATCGAGGTTTTACGACCGGCGCAATAATAGAAACGTATATAGGTAGCGAGACGGAAAATTGAATTTATTCTTGATGGGTTCGCTCGATCAACGTCAAAAAAATCTGAAAGGCCCCGTGGCCACTTCGAGCGAAACAAACACACACCTCAGATTCCCCCGAACGGAATGAAAGAATGTTTAA
This sequence comes from Ormyrus pomaceus, assembly GCA_900474385.1. Classification (NCBI taxonomy): domain Eukaryota; kingdom Metazoa; phylum Arthropoda; class Insecta; order Hymenoptera; family Ormyridae; genus Ormyrus; species Ormyrus pomaceus. The sequence goes on from UCOM01001308.1 coordinate 12,101, forward strand.
CTGTATCGGGTTTTCTCGGATTCTTTTTTGCGGCCTTGATCTCTCGAACCCCCTTACTTTCCCCTCACACTTTTTCGAACAAAAAACGCATCATCTGTCGATACAATTCCCCGTATATTTTGGTAGATTAACGGTTGAGTAAAAATTTTCAAATCCAAATATATACTTCCCCTTTCTGCGGATATTATTCAAACGCAGAATGAAAATTGCCAGTTCGACGTAAGCAATCATCGTTAAAAATGGGTATCTCACACGCGCCGAACGAATTCGGGAGTGAAGAATCAATTTCCATTATCTGGCTTTAATTAAATTTTTTGCCTCATAAAAGCGTAACGAACGAAAATTGCCGGCCAATCCGAAACAAACTCCTACTCAATACAGTCCACCGCAGAAAAGCAGATGGTGCCAATTTCCATTCGAAATGAAAACAAAAGAAGAATTCCGTACAGCGCCGAGGGCCTCTCTTTTTCTCCCGTCTATACGTGCAAATCGGATTGAAATAATCAGATCTACAAGCCGGTGGATTCGACGAGCTATACGAACTCCCGAAGCCCGGAACGAAAATTACTGTAATCCCGTCTGCCGCGGCTAAAACCGACATATTGTGTGCGTTTGCACACACACACACGTATAACACACATCGACCCCGAAGAGCGGCGGATGAAAGGAGAGAGGGTGTAAAGAGCAACAAAGCGTAGCGTAGAAAGAGAGAGAGAGCAAGCAAATTAGGAGGAAAGAACGAGGCCAGAAGTCAGGAGCGATATACGCTGCGCGCGCATTCTGCACAATACGCACGATGGTCCTTCCCCGCGGCCGGCCAACTGACAGCTGCTGGCCCCGACTTGTCACGGTTGCAGTCGTTTTATTAACGCTGCGGCCGAAGTGGGTCTCTCTCGCTCGGACGGCCCCCTACTCGAATTGATCCCGCTCTGAAAACTCCCCCCCTCCGGGCGAGCTTCTCCGCGGGAATCTAAAGTTCGCGTCGGGCGTTGGATTGCGCAAGAGGCGGGGTGCGTCGTGCACTTGATGACGACTGCGCGTCGATGTGTACGGTATATATGCAGGCGTACGGGTGAAAGGGAGAGAGAGAGAGAAAGGGAACGCTCCGCGAATCGCGGCCGGTACGTCGATGCACATCTTCGGTCGAGTGTCATTGAGAAATCGGAGCGGGCAACGATGCGTTAGAGGCTCGCTCATGAATATTTCGAGTTCGCATAATGCGAGCTCGGGATGTTTAATAGTTTGAATATGAATGTTTTTCGCGCGGCGAGAGGCGAGGGTCTGCGTTATTAAGAATTTCAAATTATCCTCCAACCGCGCGCTTTGCAATTAGACGATGGCGCTCGATTGCGCAAAGCGTCGCGGCGTCGCCGGAAAGTCGGAAGTCTGCTTACCCAAAAATTCCGCGCAACGAGACTGCGAGTAATCCTCGAAAAAGCACTCGGTGGGGAGGCAGAAGGGAGAGAGGGGAGGACTCGTCGTTAATAATCCCCTCGGCGTTTCCCAGCGTTTTGCAATTCGTTCGCCGTCACCGCGGGATATTCCCCCTTTTTTTTCCGAATCGCACGCGAGAGCGCTTTGTGTTTACGCGGGCGGCATGAACTTTCTCGCGCGTGCGCGCATTTACACACATATATCTCATTATGCAAAGCGTCTGGCTCATTGTGCGCTCTCGGGCTTGCCTAATATACGCGCTGCGCGTGTGTGTGTGTGTGTATGCGTGTACGCGCGAGCGGTATAATACCGATGCCAGTTCCTGCAGGCTCTGCTTGTGGTCGTACGGCTCGCCTGGTTAAAAGGTGCGCCTGTCGGCTGAGCTTCCGCGTAAGACTTATAAGGCATACCAGTACATTTTTTATCCCGGCCATAAATACCTGGACTATCTCTCTTTTCCGCGCGGCTCTCGGCGCTTCTGCCCATTAAATTCTTCTGTCGTTTACTGTTAGGTGTATCCTGGAAATCCGATCTCTGTTTGCGTACGCGTTAATTGCGTGCGCCTTATGTACTTTCAGAGTCTCTATGACAGCTATTATGCCGTAAATGTGCCGTTTGCCGTTTTGTTGCGCGTTTCAGCTATGAAGCATAATTACCTATATAAAAGCATCGAAAGATTATGTTCATTGAAACTTTTTTTCACTATTGCGTTTTGTGATAATTTATTTTCTCGCAAATAAAAACGTTAGATGAAAGATTTGCGTCGAGCAAATAGTCCACTTGCTAAAAAGAGGACGCTTGCAAGTGTTTAAAACAAGTCCCAATTTAATCCACAGAGTCCTTTTATCATTTTAATTAAAATGTTTATTTATACGCCACGCGGCGCCCGTACAAAGCAATGAAACAGCAAGAGGTGAATCTCATCCGCTTACTATTGCGCAGATTCATAATGAGAAAGCCGATTTCAAAGCCGGAACAATCGCGCCCCAGGCGTGGGCATCGCTGCGTTCTATAACTTCTGAGCCCTCTCCCCGTTCTCTCATCCCTCTTCTCTCTCTCTCTCTCTCGCCTCGCAATCACTTACGTCCGCACAACGCAGGAAGAAAAGGCTCGCAATTGCGCGCCGCGCAAACCGAGCCCCGCTCGCTCTTTGGAGCATCGGCGTATTTACACGGGCGTTTTAACCGGAGCACAAATGCAGTCTAATAGACGCGCGGTCTCTCTCTCTCTCTCTCGAGTTCGCTGTTGCGGGCCAGGTAACGATATTTGCCCGGTTGCCCCGGGGAGATTTACGCGCGATTTTAACGCTTCGCTTCGAGAGCCAGCCGAGGCTTGTGCGAGAGTAGGTCCGCCAGGCTGCACGCACGCATGGCTTATGACGAATCAAAGCTCGTAAATCATACAGAGCGCGCGGCTCGCGTTCTCCGCGTTAAACAAGCCGTTATTCAGCGCCGCCGCCGCCGCCGCCGCCGCCGCGGAGGATTTAAACTCTCGAGCGTCTTCGCGGCTTTTCGAACGAGTATAAGCTCCGGAATATTGCGAGAGAGTGGCTTCATTATCCGCGGCTTTGTTGGCGCGCTGCGAGAGAGAGCCACTTGGCCTGGCGTCTATTTCGACGCGCGCGCCGCGAACAATGGAATTATACGCTCCGCGAAAGTATGTGTATGTCGTTACGCACCGGGGAGATATATAGCGATGTCGATATATACACCGGGGCGCTGAATTCGTTCTCTGATGGAATGTGCAATGCATTTGTCACGTACTACTGACTGAGTGGCTTTGCGAGCTTTGACGGATCAGCAGAGTTATTATGCGTCCTACGCAAGATGCAAATATATCGCTTACCATCCGGATGGGAAACTTTTTCTTTTGCTTATTAATCGTCTGCAAATATAAATGAGAGAAGGGGTTTAATGAAAAGAGATAACTGAAACGTGAAGTAATTCCTGTATTTAATAAAATGTTAGCTTGTAAAATTTGTAAGAGGACAAGTTATAACAGTCCGCTGATCGTCCGATAAAATGATAAATTTTGCGCGAAATGCTTAAAAGTTTCAATTCGAATTCAGTTGGATTGCCGTCATCCTTTGAAAGCAGCGTCGCGACAAAAACTTGCGACGGCGCGCGCGCCTGGAAAATAAATGATCTGCTCCCCCATTGAAAGTAAAGCCATTCCTTCGAAATAAAATTACTCTTGTAAAGCTGTCGCGCATCGCGCGCCGTAAATCACTCATACATTTACCAGCGAGCGACGCTTCAAAGTATCCGCTCCAATTCAGCTACCGTACAAAACCTTCCTCCAGACGCATTTGCAGATCATTTCTCCGCTCCATTACTCCGCGGTAGCTTGATATTATCGCTTGTATAAATAATCGCGATGCGCTTGTATACTTTGAAAAGATCGAAAAAGTCTATATTCGCGGCATCCGTATATTAACGATGCGTTGTCCCGGCGGTCCAAACGACTCCCCAGGCAAGTGTAAAATATCGTTATTAAACGAACGTCATTACCGGTCTTTTTGCAGATACACATTAATCCAGCTCCCGGGCCCATGTAACGCGGCGGCGGCGGCGACTCGAGGGAGATTCGGCACTGCAGAGGGAGAGCAGCAAGCCGCAGCGATGCAGTTGTCGCGATGATGAACGAGCTCGCCGATCAACGTCCGTTCAACCGGAATGGGAAGGCACTCAGGTGTGGTTATCATCATGCTAAAATAGAAGCGAGCCCCCCCCCCCCCTTGCCCGTCTGCCCGTATTTCAATTTCAAGGCTCCGGACTCTCCACTTTCGAACCTCGCCGCGAGTGAGCTCCTCAATGAGTCCCGCCGCGTATATATCCCGAGCTGTTATTCGCCACATTGAGCTTTCCGAGCTTCCGCTCGCCTCGGCTAAGGATGTTGTTAAATCGCAGTAAAGGCGGGCGAGCGCAGATCTAATTGCAGGACCTGCGTCGGGAGTTCGGGCTTTTGCGTATATCCTACCATTACAGACCAGAATAAGGTAATTTCTATTGAGGAGAGCTGGCGTTGCCCCAATTATAAACCGTGAAACTATTATATTTTAACGTCACGTATTACGCTCTACGAATGAGTATTTCTTTTATTTATTTATTTTTTTTTTGTACATTTTTTTAACAATCTTTGCATATTATTTTGTTTAAAGTATTAAAATTACTTTCTACGAAATTATAAAATAAAGCAAGTATGATTTATTTTTACAATTTTATTTTTGGTAATACAACTATCAAAGTATTATTTATTTGAGAGTAATTAAATGGAGAGGTATACAATTTTTAATAAAAAAAAGGAAGAATTGAAATCAATTTATAAATAGCCAATTATATAAGTGGCCGAATGATCGAGCACTAGTCGAATATTTACTGAATAATGGTTGAATATTGGCCGAATATTGGTCGAATATTGATTGAACACTGGTCTGATACTGGCCGAATAATGACCGAATATTGGTCGAATGATCGAATATTGGCTGAATACTGATTGAATATTGTCTGAACACTGGTCGACTATTCAGCCGATATTCGATTATTATTCAGCCAATATTCGACCAGTATTCGGCCAATATTCGATCATTATTCAGTCAATATTCGGCCAACATCGACCACTATTCAACCAATATTCGGCCAGTATTCGACCAATATTCGGCCAATAGTCGACCAGTGTTTAGCCAATATTCAACCATTACTTAGCCAATATTCGATCATTCTGCCACTTACACATATACTTGACTATCTATAAATTGTATTGACTATTGACTATTTATAAATACATACTTGCCTTCAGACCTTTTGCGACCGCGCTCCTTGATTAGATTAATGATAATACAAAATTCTTATGTCTTATATCGTTACAAACATATTTTATTAAAAATTTTCATTTTTACTTTAATGTGCCACACGTTAATCACTTATAATGCTTGTTCACCTTGCACTGGTAAAAAAATCCTTGTTGGTTTATAACATAGCTTACATATTTTACTGATAGTTTGAACGTTAATTAAAAATAATAATTTTAAAGTAAAAGAGTGATTTTATTCTAATCAAATAATAGGCATTTCTTCCAGAGCATCCAAAAAAAGTGTGCTGTTTTATACGACGGATTGCGGCGGTGACGAGAACGACGAACTAGTACAAAAACTTCAGCAGCGCAGCGTTTCTTTGGTAAGTCTTCTACCTATATGATCTCAGCAAGATTGATATCGATGTTTCTTCTACTTTTTTTTTATTTTGAAAAAGTTCGTGTATAAAATAAACGTGAATTAAAAACGTATTTTAAAAAATGTCAGAAATATTCTTACATTTTAATCTAGCAATCATTGTAGATACCCAATCTATAAATAAATTAGTAAATAAAGACATTCATTGAGTGCGGTCAAGTCACTTTTAATAACAGGTTATCAATTTTACTTCACATGCAGCACTTTCTCTTCTTTTTCTTCATCAATTCCGCAGTCACTTGAGCGTTGAGACAGTGTAAAATTATATTCAGTGCGCATACCTCGACAAAACAGGCCTTGGCGAATGTTATTTAATATTATTTATTTAGTCTCTTCTATGATTTATTTTGAGTCTAGAGGATAATCCTTCGACGACTTTTAATGAAAACAAAAGAAAAAATTATTCTAATGCGGCTATTTATAAATAACCTTTTACCAGGGTAAACAAGGTTGTATATATAAATTACTGCTTAAAAAATTACAATTTATTATATAAAAACAGCCTTTCAAATTAAAAATAAAAAAGCGTATGTATTAAAAACTTTTATTATTATTATTATATTGAAAAGATAAAATGTTTAAAAAGCGCATCGGACAAAATTAACTCCATTAACTGGTAATGAGTTTTGAGAGGAGTAGCCGGTAGAACTGTTGCAGCATACTAATCAATCTCTAAAAGCACGTTGCGCAGAAAATTCAGTGAGAGAAAGGGAAGAAATGGTCCTAAGGCAGATTAGTGGAGACAGATGGATGGTGAGAAGGCAGAGAGAAGAGAGAGAGAGCGGCTTGAGAGACGCGTATAACGTCGGCTACTCTTTCCCCTCGCGCAACCCGAGTAGAAAACACAGCCCTCATCTCCAAGCTCCTTCCGGGTCTTCCTCGGATCCGCGTGCGTGATGGGCGTTCACTCGTACGTTTTTCCTGGTCTCTAGCATCTCCCTCCCTCCCTCCCGCCCCGGCGGATGATTAACGCGCCTGCGCGTGCAGCCACGAAAGGAGATATACGCAGCACCCGCAGGCGATGCTCGCACAGATTTTAATTGCACCTCGATTAGTCGTTCGAGGGAGAGAGGGGGAGGGGGGGGGTATACGCAGCCTGGGCGAGCGCATGTGTGCATGCGCGCGCGGCTTCTTTTAGCGGCGATGCACGCTCCGGGAATTCAATTGAATTACAGTGGTCCGGGGAGGATCGCAGCGACGGCTGACTCTGTTCGGAGGAAAAAGGCGGGCTTTGAATGGAATTAATTAATACTACTTAACGTAACTGGCGACCTGCGCTTCTTCGCCGCCCGTATATTCTTATACGCAGTGCTGACAATAAGACATTTTTTCTCCGAGAGTTATATCTACGGAGTTTATTTTGAAAAAGAGCGGCGGGCCTTTCGCTCTTTTGATCTTGCTTTTTAGTTTTGTGAAAAAAAAAATGTTTCTCCACGAGTACAGATTTTTTAATGATAAAATGCATAATAATTGCAGTTTGTGAAAAGATTTTCGTTCATTATTGAAAAAACGTATTTTATTAAGAAATTTTAATTAAGTAATTATAACATGAATTTAAATAAAATTAATAAAATATTGGTTCGGCGAGATCAATAAATTCTTCTCTCCATCCATGAAAATTTCTATAACGAACGCTCGAGTCCTTTTTTCAAATTGAATTTAAATAATTAAGGCTACACCAGACCTTCATTAAATTATTAATATTATTCGTAATACGACAGGCTATATTCCGTTGCTATCCGGCGGCATAAGATGCACTTTTATTATAGTTCCTATTAACTTTAATCGCTTTCGATGCACAAAGGTGTGAGATGAAACCGGTGATACTTGTTTACATGAACATATAACGTGTATGCATGTATAAACAAACACGAACTTGATTTAAACTCAATTGTTTCTTTAACACATTATAAATTGAACGTTTACTTTTAAATGATTGATCAATCAAAAAAATTTTATTTTAATTTGTAAATAATACGAATTACAATGTGATAATAAGAATATAATGTGAAGAATTCGCTGTTATACATATATATATAAAATTTTTAATATTAACGCCTAAATTAAATAATCAATCATTCTTACACCCCTCATTTCTTCCTTCGACACTTTTTATTACTTTTTTTATAAGAGAATTAGTGAAAGAAATCGACCTGCAACATTTAGATTAAAAATCTCAAGTCCATAAAATAAATGCGGAAATTTCTTAGCCACGAATAATATACCGTTGAAAATAAGTTTCTAAAATATCAAAGAAAAAAGACATCACAATCGCTTTCCTGCAGGGCCGAGGATACACCAGGCCGAGAGAAATAATGCGCTTCTCACGCAATTGCACGAAAGAAGAGACGATAGCCGATCGTCCGGTTTCGTGCCTTTGACTTTCGCGGTTTCGATGCAGAGCAGCGCCAAGCCTCGGGGCGCGCGTCTCTTTCCTTTTGTCCATTACTTCTATAATGCCTCTCGGCGACTCTGCCCTCACAGGAAATATCTCCTTAATAGTCAGATTTCTCTTCTATCGCGAAGGGAATACCGAGAAACATAAAATCTTCTGCACAACGCGGATACATTCTTTCGTATCTAATAATAATGATCCGAAATTACCTACCTTTGAGTTCAAAGGAACTCAGCCCTAACAATTATCTTCAGCCGTGTAAAGATACTAATAATAGACGAACATTTTGCTAAAACTTGCTAAAAAATTCAGAACGGCGAGCGTTAAAAATTGAATCTTCCACCGTCCTACGCCACTTTTGCCCTTTAATCAGCGCAGTATAAAAGGGCTGCTTTACCGAAAACGAAATCGACGCGCGGCGGTAATGCAATAACGAACGTTTAATGCAGTTTCATCCGAGCCTCGAGGCATAATGGCGTATTCGATTAAGAAACGCAGGCGCGCGCACACGAATTCGGCCGATAATGGTTGCCCGAAAATTACCGGAGATCAGACGCAGGCCCCGAGCCAATCGCTGAAACTTTCCGCTACGGTGAGGAACGAGAGTGTATAGCTTTTGCCGCTGGCTTTTATCGAGAGAAGGGAAAGAAAGAGAGAAAGAAAAGGCTCGAAGCAAGAGTGGATGAACCTCGTTTGTCTTCGTCACCAAGGCTGAGGAGGGGGGGGGCCACCGAAGTCTTGACGTCGAATTAGGTCGTTTTTGGCGCAGATTTCTAAAAATGCGCTTCGGAAAATCTTTTCCTGCCTTTTTTTTACCGCGGCGGCCCCTTATCCCGTATAATCTCTAGATATATTCCGCTGATGCCGGAGATAAAAAGATACGGGGAGGCCTACGCTTTATTTCCTGCGGCTGACATCGGATCCCGGCGTACGTGTTTATTCGAGGTCGTGGACGAGACGCGTCGTGGTTTTGCGCTGCGCCGAAAATAATACGTCAATCATTTTACGAGAACGGTCGATTAAAGAAAGTGTTCGGAATTTTTTTTTTTTTTTTTTTTGTTACTTCGGAGATACGTGTCCATTACTTTAATGCACCACTTGCCGCGATGAAAAACGCAAGTACCATTATCACCCTGGAATCAATGAGTGTGTAAAAATTTATTCTCCACTCGGGCTCGACGACGCACGTCTGTAATCAATCTAGAATAATGAAAACACAGTATTAAGTCACCAGAAAACGTTAATAACGATTTATCGACGTAAATTCCAAGAGCCTCGCTGGAAGGAAGCCACGAGAGCGTTAGATGTAGTATGTGTGAACTTCGAAAGAAGTAGACTTTAAAGAGTAAAGAGCAATGCACGCGCGCACACGATTACCCCGGCTCTTACTCCGCTAAGGCAATTAAGAAAATCTCACGAGCGTTGTGGAGAAAAAAAAAATTGAGAGAGGAGCGAACGAGAGTCGCTAGAAACGAGGAAGGTACTTATGCCGCTGTGCGTATGCGGCTTGATTGACGCTCCTCGAGAGGCAAATTCATCTTGACGAATAAAGCGATCTTTCAAAGCAGGTCTTGAATTTAATTGAAGGAGGATTATTTTTTCAATTTTATTTACGTTTCTTTGAATTATCCGCTCAGTCCATTTATCGAGTTAATGGTCAATTTAATTCTCGAGCGTACACTTAATAAAAAATGTTTGATATCAAGATTGTTTGATAACTCGCGGTAAGTCTATTTTGCGCGAAATTTAATTAAAGTAATTGACGAATGCCGTGTTATATTAAGATCAAATGGATGTTTCTAGAATTTGGATCAGGAAAGACAATTAGTGTGTCATCAGTGGCCGGACACAGAACCCACTTATAACTTTTTCCATTGCCGTCGATTGAGTTCTTCCAATTACCGAGTTTGTACGAACGGGCGGGACATTTTCCTCAATTACCAATAGCGACCAAGTCAGCGATAAAAGTGTTTTTTTTTTTTTTTTTTTGTTCGTTCGGACATTTAGAATTTATTTTTTTTTGTAAAACGTGTTCGACGACCTCGTCGCCTCGACACGTCGGCAATTCCCCCGAGTGAGAATATGCGTTAGAGCGCGAATAAACTGACGAGGCGACCAAGGAGACCGTCGAACGAACTGTATATAACGAAGCTGCCCTTGACCTTTGAGTGTACTGATCCCGAGAGCAGCTTGCAACTACCTGGAGACCGTCGAGCTGGCCTCTGCGGCGTACTTCGTAGGTGTGCTTGTGTCTGCAGGATTAAATTATTCCGTATTTTATGTATACACGTTGCGGGAATATAAGCTGTGCATTCGTTCTCTTGGAGTGGCTGAGATTTTTTATGCTTCTTTTTTACCTTTACATCGTCGCCTAGAGAATAACGACATTTGTCCCCTTTAAAAATGTTGACAAAATTCTTTCATTTTTTTTTCATTCTCGTCCGAGCTAAGCATAAATATTTAAAAGGGAAAAAACACGGACGGTGTAAATCAAATTAAATTTAAAATAATAATTTAACAGCACTTTTGTAACAATAATTACAGTATTACACAATCACTTATTCCGCGCTATAAGAAATAAACCAAAAATACAACAGCACTGCACAAAGCCCTTATCTTCATCTTAAGCTCTAATTTAAGCATAATGCAAAAATCAATCAACCCAGTCAATCCGTAGCCGCGAGTAGATGGTGAATAGTGCCCACTCACGCCATCTGCAATATAATTGCCGGTGCGCACGAATCGTGAGAAACGAACTGCTTATTTGCATTTGCATAAAACGACGCCGGGATCCCTCGCTCGGGGCGATGTGCGGCCTGCTCCTTTTCCGATAAAAAGCGATTTTTACTTGTCACTTGCTTTACCGCCGCGTATCTCGGCTTGTTCGTTTTCCGCGGAATGATTATCATTATTTCCTAGAAGTTCGCGGCACCGAGAGACCGATTCTCGGAAATCCCAAGTCGAATCGTTATAATACGCGCGTATGCGCCGCAATTTTAAAGGAATTGCGCCTCGATATAGAATTTCCTGGGCTTTTATGCGTCGGCCGATTGTTCGACGATGCAATCTCTCGCGAACGCGCGCGCCGCGGCTATAAATATTTGCGATGATTTATTCGCGAATGAGATTAAGTGATTTAACAATTTCAGAAACCAGCGATAAAGCCGCGCCGCGTCGTAAAGCCGATATTAATAAAGAAAAGCCGGTAATCACACCCTGCGCGAGAGAAAAAAGCAAAATCCAATGGCAGAAAAACCAATATGCTTATAAAGTTTGCACACAGCCTGGCAAGATTACCGTATAACTTCCCTTCCGCCATAATCAATCTTACCGAGGAAATACGATCGGCCGTTAACCGCTGAAATTTCCATAAATAAAAAAGTCGCGCGCGCCGGGCTCGAAAAAGCGTTTTATGGAAAACTAATACCACAGCCCCGCGACGCCGCGCCGTCCTCGTCTCTCTCTCTCGGGTTTTTCAATTTTTTGCCTCGGCTCCTCTCCTCGCGGCCTCGTATACACGTAACCACAGCTTAGGCGCGTACATCCCATCCACTCGTCCGCCCCTGCTTTGCTCTTAAGGTATACGAGTAAGAAGGGGGGGAGGGGGGTCATGTTTGCCTATAAACGTATACACACGGGCCTGGGCGATTTTTGCATGCGGCAGCCCTCTCTCACGCACGCGAGGATAGGATGCGTATACACGTATATACGAGCAGCGCGTCCTCTCGGCGGCGCAATAAATATCCTGCCCACCTCCGGAGGCCCGTGTGCGCGCGACACGATTAACGAGCACCGGGCAATTAGTCGCCCCGGCAATGGCTCCAGGAGATTCTCCTCCGCCAAGACTCGACTCTCCTCTCTCTCTCTCTCTCTCCTCTCCTTTGTGTCTGCGACGACCTCGAGGCGCTGCGCAATGCAGGATATCCCCGCCGCTCGTAAAGTATACTGCGACGACGACGACGACGACGACGACGGCGAGCTATAGCCGCGCGCGATTCTAGGCCGGCTTCGAGATTTCCCGAAACTGATTCGAATTTAATTGAACGTAAATTTCGAGGGAGGTCCGAGGGAAGAGAGAGAGAGAGAGAGAGACGTTTCAATCCCCGAAGTTGCGCCCTTTGCCAACGGAGGAATTTCGCGAAGAGACTCTTGCGCTCGCCGATCTCGAAGAGCGATATGGCAAGAGCTCGGCGCGAAATTATTCTCGTTAACGGCCCGGTCGTGTTCTTTTAATGCGTGCAGGTAGCGGCGAGATTTATTGAAAGAGCCCTTGTTTTTATTGAGTCCTTCGATTAGCGCGTTTATTATCGGGTAACGTTCACTGTCACGGTTCGTATATTAAGTTTTAGAATTTGTTATCTAGGCCCCATTAAGTTGTAAACACTTTGGTTTAAGTGCCCCGCCAGGGGACGTAAATTACTGCGGATGAAATACAACTGAGGGTTATTCCGAGGCATAATCGATTTCGAATTGACAAGTCAGTTTCTAAGTGGAGAAACTTGGCAAAATTATTGCTCCGTAATTGATCGAGGCAAGTCAAATTGCCTGGACTAATGAACGACACGACAAATTGCGTGTAAAAACTATTTGTTTTATATACAAAACATAAAAAGTTTTAATTTATCACTCGCGTTATTGGAGTAAACAGGAAATTGTAAAGTCTTGGTTATTGTTATAAAACACTGCCCATCTGTATCTATTAAATCGATGCCATAAGTTAGACGGGAAATTGTTGGGTGTATTCTAACGGATCCGTTTAAACGCAGCATCGTGAGATCACGAGTCTGCGCGATTTTGAGATACCAGATGCATGCTTGCACGCCTCGATTTGTGTAATAATTTTTAAAAGTCTTAACCACGCCGCATTACGAGTCACTCTAAATTCATTAAAAAAGGCATACGTCCTTTTTTGCCCGCTCACAACGCGTGTATTATATGATTTAGACCTTCGTCGAAAGTACCGGCTGCATTTAGCGAAAGGATAGTGGAGTTCGCTCTCACATAATTCTTATTTCGTGATTCACGCGAGGTTCAATCTTCGGGCGAGCCGCCGCCGCCGCCGCCGCGCTCTGCACGAAGATGCTCCGTTACCCGAGCGCCAGACAGAAAGATAGAATTCTCGACTCACGCCACTAAATTCGCACATAGTTCGTATTATATAGCGAAGCCATTCCCGTTTTTTTCTGTTAAGTTTTTCGTGGAAAACGGATGTACTGTGTAGAGACGCCCCATTGTTCCTCTCGAAAATTGGTTTAAAGATGTAATGGAAACGGGGTTTTACCCTTCTTTATTGCGAAATAAATGAAGCAAATTTCACATAATTTATTTCCTCGTTTGTTTTTATTAGATATAAATAATTTTTTTCTGTAATACTCCGCAAACTGCAGTCAACGTTTTACCGTCTTAGAAGAGAACGCAAAAGGGAAAAAAGATAAAAAATTGTGCATTTTCATATATAGCCTTAGGTGTATTGCGTTGGACGGTCGCTTGCATCTCTCGTTTCTCGTGACTGCTGCGGCGCATCGAAATATTCCAAAGTCTCGAATGCCTTGTAAGCAGCTATACACGGAGGAAGAAGCGGAGAGAAAGGAAGAGAGAGAGAGAGAGAGGGAGAACTCGCAACAGCTTCGCATTATCTCGGCGATGTCGGTACTCTATGCCTTGCGGTCTCTTATTTGCGACAACTACCCTATCCGACTTCTTCCTACCTTTTCTTTATCTTTCCAATGCACCTCTGCATGTGTGCGTGGATGTCTCTCACGTTCTCCTTTTATTTTGGCCCTTATGTTTAACTCTCTCTCTCTCTCTCTCTCTGCGCCTTTTTCTCTTATTTCTCTTTACTGCAGATACGTGCTTGCGTATGTGTTTCTGGGCATAGAATTTTTTGCGTCTTGAGGTCTAAGGGACACACCGAGATATTAGATATGTATTTATGCGCACTTCGGTGAGTTTTTATTCAACTTGTAATTTAGTCAGAGTGGATTAAAGGCAGTCCTTTAATTTATAGAACTATAAATTGAACTAAGAAACATTTTGTAAGGCAGTCATTTCAAATACTAGCCTTCGGAACTAGTTAAGGCCTTCGGATGTCCCTAAGGAATGATAAGAGAATATGCAATGATTGCTTGATTAGTTTTCAGTTTAATAATTTTCTGTCAAAGTTCTCAATGAATAAACGTTATTTTTTTACTTTATATGGTGATTGTCAGTGTAATGCGTAAAAAAGTGTGTATAATGACAAGAAATTTAAAAGTATGAGACGAAATTTCAACTTTAATTACTGCGGAATATTCAATTAATGTTAACTAAAGTCATAATGTAAATCGTTAAATATTCCGAGTTTGCATTACCGCATGATACACGCAGTATAATTTTACAGTTTTCTCCGCGTTCATAATTAGTTTTATTTTATATCTTAATGACAATAAAATTAAGAGATAATTTAGTGTATAATTTAAAGCTTATAAAATCATATGCCTTTCAGTAATCCAGATGCATTTATTTACTCAAAATTTAAAAAGATTTCACAATTAATTTACCAAGATTATTCACACGGAGAGAAATGTTCTTATAAAAAATACTATTACCTTTTAGTAGTGCTGGGACAAACTTGGATTATCTTAAAAAATTACTATATTATATATTAAAATTTAATAGAACTTTATCAATTTTTACTACAATTCTATTAAATTTTAGTATATAGTTTACTAATTTTTTACTATAATGCAAGTTTGCCCCCGCGTTACTAAAAGTTACGTCAATTTTTACTGAAACCTCTTTCTCGGTGCAGTTTTATCCGCGCACTTGTAATATTTACATGCCCAAATAAACAAACCCAACATTAATAGAACAAACATTTTATCTCTTTCCTAAAAGTGTTTGCATGACTGAATCGCATTCGAACACGTGCAGCCTCGCTCGCGCGGCTCCTCGATAAGTGTTTCCACTGTGCGGCTCTCGCGGTCATACTTTTTGTCTTTATTATTTCAGACGGCCCTGCACACGAGCACCGGATCTCCGCAGCAGCTCTTAGAACCAAGGATGGCACAGCTCGAAACCTTGGAGGCGAAGGTAAGCGCGAACATTCGCTCGATGCGGCGCACTTCCGCTTCACTTTTAATCTGCCCATCAAATTTCTCCGAATCCCCGCCGTAAGGAATCAAACGCGAAATGACTCTCTTCGCGCGACCAGCCGAGCGTGTGTATACAGACTCCGCGAAATGGGATCGATTGCGGGACTAAGGCAACATTTACGACTCGATAATAAAAATATCGCTGAACACCAAATTTTTCCCTCGAAGCCGCGCGGTCGCCTCGACTCGCCGGCAAATAAACTTCTGAAATTATAAAGCCCCAGCTCGACGTTATTCAAAGTCAAAAGTTACGGCCCGCAGCCCCCCGTCCCGATAGCCCGAAGAAAAATGAAAAAGGGGGAGGAGTAGCCGCGCGTGAGAGACAGGCCAGTGATCGTATAGCGAGCAACCACCAATAACGCGTTCCGCGAAGCCCCGACGCAGCTCGCAAAATATCAGCCTGCCTTTTGCCACCTCCCGCGCGCCCCCGATATGTGCCTTCGGAGGCGCACAGAAAACGCGCGCGCGTCGAGAAAGAAAGCCGAGCGAGAGAAGAGAGCGCACAAAAGGAGCGGCGGCACCGCGCGTTTCGGGCTTGCGCAAAAAAAAAAAGGAAGAGGGGGCAGCTCGCCTCCGTGCGTCCCGCCCGACCTATATGCGAGAGAGAGAGATAGACACGGCCGGCGGTTTCGCGGTTATTGGCGCGCGGCCTTCCAGAAGGGCCCGGGCGCTTTCCAACCTTGTCCGACCGGTGATTTATATGCAGATGCAGCAGCAGCCACCGCCGCCGCCGCCGCCGCCGCCGCTGCAGGTATATGTGCGGGGCTCCGCGCGCGTCGTGCACCCGAATTCGTTCGCCTCGGCTACTGCCATTAAAACGCGAGGTTTTCAGCTCCGGATCTCCTCTCCCCTTTTTCTCCTTCTTGCAGGCCGCGGAGCGTCAGCGGGGCCCACCTTGTTCTTTCGGGCGGAGATCATTTTTATGGTATAATCTTCGGCGGACGGGCAGAAATTGCCGTTCTCGGAATCCCGCTCTGCGGGGTTGGTCTGCTTTGGTTTTCAAATTTTTCGCTCGCGTGTATCGGGCTTGTTGCTCGTACATTCCTAAATCTGACCGGACGCGTTTAATGTTGATGGGTATGGGTTTGAAAGATTTTAGTCTGCGTGTAAGTAAATTATGAGGGGATATTTAAAATATATTCGTGATAATTTAATGAAGAATAATGTGTTTGGCGGATTAAAATGTTATAATTACATTTTAATGTAACTTAAGAGATAAATCTCTAATTTAAATTATTAATTTATACGTCAAAAATATATGCAAAACGGTACTGCATTTATCAGTAGATTAATTATTAGTCTGTAAATCTTAATTATTTATTAAAGTAATTCACATTATCTATGAGAAAATAATGAATTATTAATATACACAACGATAATTAATTTTATCCGTAGAATTGAATCATTATTAATTTTATCGTTAATCATTACATTATATAATTAATTATTATGTTAATATCACCAAGGATTTAAAACCCTTCATTAAGCATCCCGAATATGCACTGATCTTTTAACAAAATAAAAATCCCAAAAATTTACAGCGCAGATAAAACTTTAGAGCGAACGAGTAATAAAAAATTTTAGTCCTCAAAGCAACGCTTCATAAAATAATTCTCGCATAGCACTAAATAAAACGCTTTGATTAAGCGTCATATGTTTTTAATTCCTAACATGCTGGCGTCTCTTTAAAATAGTTTTATCTCTAATCTCATTCGTTTTATTGCCCTTTTACGCGCTGACTCATCTTTCCTACCACGTAATAAAATGAACAAACTATCGCACAGTGCACGTAAAATTACCCGATTTGGTTTGACAATTCTTCCTGAAAAATATGTTTATGTCACGCGGTGGCTCTTTAAAAAATTAGGAAACGTCAACGATAGCCAAATTCGTCGGGCGATTATACTATCTTTATAAAGTAACGCGGCCGAGATAAGCTTTACGCAAAGTTGCGTCAGCAAAGCACACTTTACATTTCCAAAGGGGGGAAGGGAAAAATAAAGGCAAAATCCGCGCGTCATGCATAAAGAAAAAGCTCCCACACACGGTCACATTCGTACACGAGGGAGATAAAGCGCAAAAGCGCATCCAGCTCCGCGAGAAAACGCCAAGGATATGCGCCGCCGCCGCCGCCTGCGTTGTGTTCCGTAATTTTATTGGCCGGATCGGTTTCGCGTATCATAGCGGCCGAGGAAACAGCGCGGCCTGATAGCGCCGATATACGTGTGTATGCCCTTGGAAGTGAAGAGAGAGAGAGAGAGAGAGAGAGAGAGAGAGAGAGAGAGAGAGCGAGGAGAAAGAGAGATAGAGAGCAGACAGATCTGCCAGGGGAGATTGTGGCCCTCGGACGGAGTCACTGGCCTTTACCGACAGTCTCGCTGCGAAAGTCGAAGGCCCAATCGCCCGAGGAGAGAGACAACACACGCCAAGCGGCACGTAGGCATAGACGCTCGCCGAGAGGAGAGAGAGAGAGGATCGTCTTTCGGACATCGATCCATTAGGCTATTATCCCTCTTCGGCGTTTCTTAACTTACTGCGTAGGACCGCGTCGGAGAAGCTCTGGCATCCAGGCGGCGTCGAAGTGTATATTTTTCCGCCGGATTTATTTTTGTATCGGGATTTTCGGGCTCTTTTTTTTAATCGTCCCTCGGATTTTCAGTGGTATCGGCAAAATTTCTTTCCTTTTTGAATTTCAAATATTACTCTCGAAATATTTTGGCTTTGTTTCTCTCGTTCGCGTTATTCCAAAAACTATACAGGGTATTCAAATTGCATTATACAATTTTGTTTTCGGCGAACATATTTTTAATTGAATTCTCGGTGCGAAAAACTCAATTTCCTTTGTGCACGTAGACTGCAAAAGAACAGTAGATAAAATAATTCAATTTTATAGCTTTCAAAGAAAATAGAATTTCGTATTCTTATTCTATACATATTTGAAAATAAAGTGGATTAAAATCCATAAAACGCCCGAACGTCCCCTTACACTCGCAGATAACACTTCATTTCGTATAAAGTATTAAAATGCGCAACCACTTTGCCAGACCCCTTAAAAACTAATCCGATTACGAGCCATTTATAAAATTTGCAGCGCCCGCTTGCGTAAGTAGGTCTCTCCCTTCGAAAAAGAAGCTCGAAAAATACATCTGCATTAGCACGCCATAAATTTCTGGGCTTCATCGAGCTGCTTGTAACCGAGGCGCAGGCAGCATCAGCGGCGCAGCGAGGCAACGTCAGTGGCTCGGGCGCGCAAAACGTTTTTAGCCGCGTACAACCGCCGCCTCCGCACGCTTTGCTCGGCGGCAAAAACGACGTCGTCCGAGAGAAGAGCAGCAGCAGCAGCAGCAGTGGCGGCACCACCGATGGACAAAAGGGAAAAACTAAAAGTATACGTTGACGCGCGGGGAAAGCCGAGGGGCGGCAGAAAAAGGGGGCAAAGAAGGAGACGAGATAGAGGTGTGGCGAGGGAGCGCAAAAAGGTCCTCCGAGCTATCGTTAGGCGAGATCCCCCGGCGGGGGGAGAGAGAGAGAGAGAGAGTGCGGGGGTGGCCGAGAGTGGGAGGAAAGCCGAGAATCTCCGGTGTGACCTTCTGATAAGATGCACGATATCGCAGCTGCGTAGATATTAACTCGGAAGCTCCCTCGGATGAGCGTTTCCCCCGCAGCTTTTTCTTCAAAGTGCAGCTCCGGAGGAGAGAGAGATAGAGATGGAGTTTGTTCTAGGTTCCTTTGCTCGCTTGAAATTCCGCCGACAATGTTCTCCATTAGCCTTACTATTCGATATCGATTTCAGATAAAAATTTATTCCTTCCGCGTCTCCTCGACAAGTAAGCGTTCCTGAAAATTCAACTATAGCCGGGGAAATAAAAACTTCTCAAATCATTTTCTTTTTTCGCTTATAACGTTAAACGAACCGTTTGCCGTAAGCTGCAGGACTTACAATTTTACGGCTATAAATTTGTCATTTTTTTGTTAATAATGCTTGTGATTTTTTTTTTATGTCATTACTAAGCTTTTTAAAAACAATTAATTAAGACTTTAAAATAAAATGGAAATTCAATATATATTAATTAAATTTTAACCGTTTCTTTTAATATAATCCGTTCTTTCTTTTTTTTTTGTAAAAATTCATTATTAACACTTGAAGCTGCAAAAGTGAAAGATATTACATAGTTTGAATGTACAATATTAAATTTTTATCATAAAGTAACCGCCCCCAAGGAAAGTTTATGCTTTTAATTTGAGCTTTAACTTTTGTTAATAAATCACACATATACCTTTTAGTTTGATATTAATTTTATTAATTAGTATCCAAAGTACTCTCATTAATTACATCTCCGAGTCCCGATTCTTTCTCAAACGATAATTAAAGCCGAAGCATAGACAGAGGCAGGTACGCCAATAAAACGATAAACAGTAAGTGATAAATTTCAATCAAGTAAATCGTATAATTAATGCTCGTCCGCAAGTACAAAGTCCCGGCGGTAAATTTCGCAGCGCCGTAGCGGGGAACAGAGCGAAATTTACTCGGCGCGCTATCGAGCATTTATATCTCTGACGGGCGCGTTAAGAAATCAAGTTCCCCGGCAGCTTGTTAACGCGTTTATCCCTTTAGCGCGCACCTCGATCGTCCGCTCGCCGGGAAAGAAGCGCGTGTCCGGGGAGACGGACGCCGAATCCGAGAGTACAGCCGCGCTCGCGGCGTCGCAAGCAGGAGAGGCGAAAACGCCCGGGATGCATTTTCATGCAAATACGCGGAGGATAAATGCATTCCGGGAGCAGGCCGCAACGGTTTGTCCTTCTGTCGAGCGCGCGCCCGGTGTAGAATATGTCTACGTCCGGAGTGCATCTGCATGCACGGCCGATTATAGTCGGACCCCGCTGCCGGAGAGAGAGAGGAGACGGGCCACCGACGCTTTAATGCGCTTTCAGCCGCAGCGCGCGAAAATTCCCTTGAGGATACCGTGCCCACCCTCGCCGTGCGCTCGACGCGCCGCCGCGTCCGCAGCAAACCGGAATTATTCAGCCGGCTGAGCTGCTGCGAAATTAAACGAGTGCCTTTCCTTTCACGCCTCTCTTTGCTAGACACCCGGCTCTTCGGGGGCTGTTTGTAAACGCGCACTTGCCACTCGCGGATGGAATTCATTGTTTTACTCGGCTGACTGTCTGGGCGTTTGATCTTGTTTCTAATCAATTGGCTAGAATTTGTTCGCGGGAAATTTTACGGTATAAGTGGTTGGAAAAAGTAAATACACAATTGGGCTGTATACCTTTTGCGGTACATCGAGATATCGGAGGCTTATTTAGAGTGGCTTTAATTACAGGATCTGATAAAAAAACCGGTATTCTGTTTATGACGTGCTTTTTAAGTATCGATTAAATAAGCAGAGTCATTGCAATTTAAATACATGTCATTAAAATTAATTAGAATGCAAAAGAAATTACAGTATAATAAATATTTACTTTCTTTTTTTAAAATTACATTAAAATGAATAAATCCTTTACTCAGGAAAATATTTATTCAATTCATATTGATAAAAATCAGTATTGCACCCTTATGAAATACTAGCACAATTTTCTAATTATTTACCTGGCTGCAAAGATAATAGTTGCAAGTTCGTTTACCTATGATGCTTGATTTTTGAGTAAAATCGCAAAACATCATATAGCACTTTTGATTACGTAATCCATATTCTACTGCACTAACTCTTACCAAGTACTAAAATTGGAGGTAAATAATGATATTGAGAGCAACATAAATTCTGCTTGTTAAAATAAACTATTAAATTGCAGTAGCACAAACAATAACAATAATTTTATTATTACCGTTTTTATTAGCTTCTTTTGAAATGTTGACTTCTTGTAAACTACCTTTTTTATCTGCTTCTTTTAAGGTGTTGACTTTTTCCCACGTAAAAATAATTTACATAATTTTTACTATGATTTTATACTTCTTTTGTAAAATTTTGATTCTACATAATTTATATAAAATTTGAATATAAACATAAAATATATGAGCTTCCTTATTACGCATCCTAACCTTTTGCACCTCTCACGTCAAAATTAGCAACCGATGACTATTAGAGGAGTTCATATTTTGGGCACTTTTATATAAAAATTTTAATTAGAGAAAAATTTAAATTAGATAAATTATTTTTACCTGGGCACTTGGGTTTATAAAATACAAATTTTTATAAAATTTTATAAGTCCAATTATTTATAAAAAGGGTCTTATAAAATTATTATAAATACTTTACAATATTTTTTCACATGGGTAGTCATCGCTTGCTAATTTTGTCATGAGAGGTTTGCTACCAAGCACTTTGTGGCTTTTTTCGCTTGGTGGCGCATCCTAACCTTTTACACCTCTCATGATAAAATTAGCAACCGATGACTATTAGAAGAGAGCTGATATTTTTTATATTTTGGTATAAAAATCTTATACAATTTATGTAGAATAAAAATTTTAAAACCCTTTATAAAGTCTTGTTAAAAAATTGTCAAAATTATTTTTACGTGGAATAATTTACAAAAATAATTTTTATCTAAATGATGAAATAACCATAATATTCTGTATATTGAAGGATAATATTAAGGGTTACAACGACTTGCTCATAAAGCGTCCTATATTACATTTTATTAGATTTTAGCATTTGCAAATTTACGTACTAGCTGACGTGACAATAAATAAGCTTTTTAAAATATATAAAATTCGGTGCTCTAATTTTAATGCTCTTATTGAATCTTTCTAAATTAAAGACGAAGTTTTGAGAGTCAAAAATGTTTTTTTTACTTCCTGTAAACTTCTTTAAGTATACATTTCCCAGCCAAGTACCGCTTCGCGGTTTTGTCGTAAAATCTTATGCCTACATTACGTGCGAAACCACTTATGCTTAGACATTCAAAATATGCGGAATGATAATGGCCGAGAAATTTCACTACTACCTATTTTCTCTTGTTACCTTTATCGTTTACATTCGCTTCCTTTTTAAGAGTTTGCGTTTATGTTTAACAATGCCGACGTCTGCTTCCATGAAGTGCTTTTACGCTCTGATGCTTTACTGATACACCGGGCAAAGGGCATTCGAAAGAAATCTTGAAATAGTAAAATATATATGTAATTTTTATTCAAATGTTTTGAATTCATTTTTACGTGTTAATTTTTAAAAATTATTTTATTTTTCATTTTATTTATTTCTTTTGGAGGAATTTTTTTTTCTTGTAAACAAAATGTACATATTTCCGAAGCCTGCGGCTCATCCCAGTCTTCTTCGTGACATTCTATAATAGTAGATATCATCAAATAATTTACTTGCATTATTTCATTTTCGACGTCTTCGTATTCTTGACATTAATAATTATATTTAATTAAAAATGTTTAATTTTTTTATATAAATAAGTTTTTTTTAATTACCATTAATTCATCTTCTTCAATTAATCTTTTACTTCTTTCTTCTCTTATTTGTCTATTATTATTTAGACACACGATGCACGCCGATTATCTCATGCGCCATCAAATTCAATGGAATAGGTTTCGTTTTTAAACGCAATAAATATTTAGTTATAGTTTTCTAACTTATTTCGTGGTAGAGCATTTATTTTTTTTTAAGCATTTTAAAATTAACTTTCATTACGATTTCGTAGCAGAATTTCTATTGTTCTCGAGGTTAGATTTCTGGCTTCCTCTTCGCCGTTGAGCGAGCTCAGGCTCGCATTGGGCAAGGGTAAGTCGTTTCCTTTATGCCGTTGAGCGTCTCAGCATCGGTCGTCGCTCGGAATCGAAGTGCGCGCCGCGTAAAATTCATCGTTTTTAAGTGGAAGGCAACCCACGTTTAAAACGTGATTGGCTGAGGCCACTCATTTGTTAATTAATGTTTTCTTAGTTTCCACGGTTTCCCGGTGAAGAAGACGTTAAAAAAATGAGAAGAACTTTATCTCTTCATTCATATTTTTTATATTTAAACATCATACATAATATGCTGGGGAGACATAACAGGAATGCGCGTCTCACCCCGCGCATGCATTTCATAAGCAGTTATTCCTATTTGGACATCCGTGTCCACTGGGGCTTCAAACGATGATAATATATGTAAAAAAAAAGATAAATTAAAATAATAAAAACTTTTTTAAAACTATTATCATACATCTAAAAGCTTATTGTACTTACACATGTTTACATATTTTGCACTGGAGGCTCTCACTATAAACATTGCCATCCATGACACCGAAGCGCCTTCTATTTTCTCCATGTTACTGTTAAAGTATTCAAAATCTTGCACAGAGAAGTGTTTCCACTCTAGCCGGAGATTGATGAATTCCCAACAGTTATGACCCTTGCCATTTTTTACCTGAGAAAAAATAAGATAAAAATTGTTTTAAAAACATGCTTTACGAAATAAAAAATAGTACAAAAAATTAAACTACAAAGTAAAAAATAACTCTTTTACAAGAACAATTTAAATTCGCAGAATAATGCATAGTATCGGTTTAGTTTTGTAATCTGCTGTAGTTTTTACAACTTTCTTCAAGTTTATTTTGTTGAACGAAATCCAACAAGATCTATTTGATCTTTTTTTTGTAACTCTATACTTTACAGAAACTATTTAACTGAAATTTATAATTATTATGAAAGCGTTGAATTGTGTAATTTTTTTACAAGAACAATTTCAATTCACAGAATAATGTAAAGATATATCGGATTAGTTTTGTAATCTGCGGTAAAGTTTTTACAACTTTATTCAAATTTATTTTATGGAACAAAATCCAACAAGATCTATTTGATCTCTTTTTTTTAACTCTATACTTTGCAGAAGCTATTTAACTGAAATTTATAATAATTATTATGAAAGCGATGAATCGTGTAATTATTTTATCTTAAAAATATTTAAAGAATTCTGAGTTTTGATCAACTATTATAACGTTTTTCAGTTTAAAGGTAAAAAGACGTTTTCCTCCTTTTAAAGATGATTTTGTATTTGTAGTATCAAACGCTTTACCGCATTTTCATACTTTACGTATACGTTACGTACTTATCAATTATTCAAATTTATTAAACTAATTTAACAATTTTATAAACTAAATTATTTAATAACTTATGATTTATCTTCAATAACAAAAATTAAACTATTCTTTATGATGTTATCGGAATATTGATATGAATAAAATTAGTTAACGACGTAGCAATTATACTTTTTTATACCCATACTTTTTTTAAATCAGTAAAATCAATCTCAATTCACCCATTAGAACCGGTAAAAAATCTAACAAAAATTGATTGACACTTAATGCCCGTACGTCCCTGGTACAATGTAAGATAAAGCGAGTAAAATTTGTCATCAGCGTCGAGACACCGCTCTTGTTAATTCACGGGCGCGTATGTATACTACAGGGGGATGTAGCACATCATTAATAAACCCAAAATCGTAAATTTGCCCGTCACCGAAGAAAATCAAGCGTGAGGCGTGAGAAAGGCTGACTTGGAACAGAAAAGGTACAAATCGAATGAGGGGGGGCGAGCCGGAAGGAAGGTTTCCGACAAAACAGAATTTGCGCGCAACCGTTCAAGCTCCCTTGCCTAAAATAAAACGAGGGGAACGCGTACACTGACGTGCGGACTCTACGTAGGCTGCTAAAAAATAAATCAGGGTTGTAAAACAGCTCGATTGCGTTTTATTTTATGTACAGCAACTATTAATTCTAGATTTTTTATTATCGCCTCGTGAATAAAGCATTTATTAATTTGATAAAAGAAATAGAAGCAAAACAATTTTTTTGTAAAATGACGGTGATCTTAAAAAATTAACTTGATCTGCCTGAAATGCTGCATGCATTAAAAATAAATATTTAAATGGGTTACTAAAATGTTTGATTTCGTTATAAAAGAAAAACCCGTTGTATAGCATTTCTTTTCCAAACGGCCTTCAATAAATACCGTTAAAAATCACAAAAGACCAAATACTAAAAGGGTTCCAATAGAATCAGAGATGTCTCCAAAGATAATTTCGAGATTATCTCCGCGCTTTCCGAGCAAACCTAAAACGAACACAATCGCTTTAAAAAGAAGCCATTATAGAGAACCGGAAAATCTAAGCCGCCCAAAGTGAAGGGAGTGGCTCGAGTTCTCTTCCAAGCGCGCGTTTCACATGTCCTGCTTAGCTGACACTCGGCGGCGGGCGACACCCGAGAGCATCAGAGCGACGAGCTGCAGGGGAGGGATTCCGTAGAATATTTACTCGCTCGCGCGGAATAATGCGATTGCATCGCCGTTATATACCTGCGCCGGCCGCCGCCAGCACCTTTATCCCGGCAGAGGAGTTCACTCGTTCGTGCGTCACTCTCGAAGCATAAATCTCGCGCGGGCGATAATCCCGCGGGCACACCGGGATGTGTCGAATGAGCGCGGGGAGGGAGATGCACCGAGGAGAAGGCGAAGTGGCTGCCGAGAGATCGGTAAGGACGCGAAGGTTCTCTCCGCGATGCGTTACGCAAAATGAATGTTCGCCAAGGCGATGATACTAAATCAGAGCTGCCCCCCGTCCGTATCCTTGGCTGAAAATCATTGCCTTGGCCTCGCCGCCGCCGCCGCTGCTGCCTGACAGCCGCTTCTTCTGTGCCTTCCCGCCGCTCTTTTCGCGAGCTCTCGATTCTTCGCGTCTTTCGCAATTATAGGAGGAGACCTGACAAATCGCTGGACGCTTCTCTCCCGCGCTAAGGCAGGGGGATTTCTTTCTGCAGACGGCTTTGCCGGGGAGAAAGACAGCGTATTATGCAGGGCTTGGAAAACTGCGCTGGAAACGAATAGAAACTGAAGGAAAGGAAATTGGAGAATTTTACAAAGACTCGTTTCAATCGTTTCTTATAACGTTTCAACTGATAGTTATTATTATAGTTTTTATATTCCTTATACTAAATATTTTATGATTTCATTACTATAATAACAGGGGTAATAATGAATGGTAGATGTTTAAGTGTATTATGCACAGAAACGAAATTATCTCCATTAATTGTCTGCTCGATACTCATAATCATATTTACGAATCTCGAATGCGATAAAGTTCAATAAAGTCCTTACAACTTCTGATTTCGTAATATCACTCGCTGCGAACGAAATTATTTCCCAGCTCCTTGCCAGCGAACAAAGCAAGAGCCGCGCGAGACGCAATAAAAAGTACTTCCAGACGAAATTGAAAAAGCGCGCGCGGTGAAATGACAATTTATTCAATATTGTGATATCGCGCGCGGACTGAGAGATGCGCAAAGCAAGCCGACGCGCGGCGTCATTGTTCAGCGCGTCGCGCGGCTGGTGGTCCACCGCTCTTTTGAAGAAGGAGTATACGCCGAGAGCGAGTGCCTTGAACGCCTAGTCACGCTCGACCTCCTCGCGGACTCGTATATATCCGGCAAGGTCAAAGCCACACGCGCCCATTTTATTATGACGCCAAGCGCGAAAGTGTCCGTTGTGCCCCTTTCGCCCTTTTTACGCTCGCTTTCTTTGCGCGCGGTCAGCTTTTAATTCATGCCCGATGCGGCCCCTGTGTGCTTTAGTTATCTCAGATGCTCCGCCGAGGTGAATAATAATGCCGGCGCTATCTTACCACCGAGGGCGAAAATTTATGATTTTGAGAGGTGCTCTTTTGAAAAATTAATGACTCCGCTCGAATGCCATTTTCATATTTTAAGAATTTTTTAAATAGTTTTAAAGTCTAAATTATTGAGCGAAAAAGCTGCTGTTTTAAAATAAACCCGGAATTCAATTAAATTCTTATATAAATGAATGAAGGTTGAATTTATAAAATTAAATATTCATCCGTTTCACTTCTATTTTCAGTGAAATATATTTAGAAGCGTCAGTTGCAAATCGTATTATTCAGATAACAGATTCAATATTCCTTTTATATCACCACAGTCCACAATTTTAAATTCAGTTTTCGATAGTAATTTATTCTCCTAAATGGATTAAAAATGTTAATTTAAACTTTAAAGTATAAAGTTCAAATACTCGCTTTATTTAGAGTTTAAATATCCCCTTTATTTAAACATCAGTGATTAATTTTAAAATTATTACTGTTTCCTCCATACACATTGCGCATACATTGGTACTTGTGTTTTTGCACAGATGGCGAGTATCGAGGTGTCGTTATCGGCAACGCCGAGACGAAAAAAGGGCGGCAGTGTTTCCGGCGGAATGACCTCACCAGCGAGTCATCGAAATCGAGAATACTACAAAGAATTAGACTCTTTACGAATTGCCTTGCGGGACAAAGAAAACATTATACAGACGTAAGTACACATTTTTTTATCGCTAAATCATAAATGCAAGTTAATTTTAATACGAAATTACTGTCATAAAGCTTAAAAAGTTTCCGAAACGATATATTCATTTTTGCTCTGGTTTTTAAAAATCGGTTTTCTTTAACAATCATCGTTTGTTTAATTTATTTTCATCACAATTAAAATGCATTGAAATTCGTTATTAAGT
Organism: Ormyrus pomaceus; assembly: GCA_900474385.1. Taxonomy (NCBI): domain Eukaryota; kingdom Metazoa; phylum Arthropoda; class Insecta; order Hymenoptera; family Ormyridae; genus Ormyrus; species Ormyrus pomaceus. The sequence continues at coordinate 39,772 of UCOM01001308.1, forward strand.
CGTTTTACAATTTACCGTTATACTTGCACAAGTCATCGATCGCACTGAACGCAGCATAAATTCTTTGCAAACGCCTTAATTTTCCAAAGGCTGAGCACACTGCCAATCAACAGGTAAAATTAGCGTTTGAATGGCAGCTGGTCGACATGAACGATGGGGCACGAAGGCGTGCCACAAAACAATAGATTTTCTAAACGATCCAAGTCTCAATTAGGTTTGTTTTTTTTTTCCTTTTACATCGATCCTGCCATCTATGACAGTCTAAAGGGTCAACTGTGCAATACTCTGAGTAACCGGTTGGCATTGCGCAACGGCGCACCTCCCCTTACGGAGGCGGATAGAAAGGCCACAGAGGAACGTCTTCAAAGGCTGAGACGGGACGCCGACAATAAGAGGCTAACCATAAAGAACTTGAAACTCGCACTGGAACGTCTCGATATTACCGAGTAAGAAAACAACAACCCTTTTTGTTTCCTCGACTGTGAAATTTGTTAATTAAGATACGCGAAATGAGCACCGAGCCCACTGACTTTCTTCTCTTTTCTTTCTTTTTTACTTTTTTTTTTATCTGCCTTTGGTTAATTTACAATGAAAGTAGTCGTAATTACCACTGCTTTAAACTTTACGAAGCGCATATATCACGTGTAATCAAATTTATTGCTGTTCATTCTTGTTTAATTTGCTATTCGAAATGAACAATAATTAAAGTACAGATAAGTTTTGAAATGTATTGATTTAAAACTTGTTATAAATAAAGATTTACAATGAAAAAATTAGTGTAAATCAAAATAAATTTTAATACGTATAAAAATACAATAATTCAAAAAATCTTTAATATTTCAATTGGTAATAATGTTTGATACGTATCCAAGTAAATTAAGTAATAAAATATTATTTTAACCCTTATACCGTCGGGATGACGCCATATGATGTCATGACCTGACTCGCACATATCCGTCCTTGTTTGGGTCCTACGTAAGGGGTCTCAGAACACATTTGTATGGGATAAACCCATTTTTTTTTTTCGAAATCCCGGCGGTCTAAGGGATAACAAACTCATATTTGAACTCTTACTGTAAAAAGCTACGTGTCAATGAATTGACAGCGATTGTTTAATGAGACAGAAGATAAAAAAGCAAGACAATATTATTGCATACAATTTTCATGAATAAACTTAAAAATTATAGTTTCATTTGGAATTATAATTATAATTATTTTTAAAAATTGATGTTTTCAAGTTTATAGTGCCGGAAAAAATGAATTCAAATTTGGAAAGAAACATTACCGAGCAGTTTCGAAAAAATTAGAATCATAAAAATCATAAATAAAAGAATAAGAAATATAGTTTGAATATTATAAAATGTACTTCTTTATAACATTTACTTAACCCGATTAGCTATTTTTACTTTTTTTTTAAAGATTTCCTTTTTATGTTTTTAATAGTAAAAATTATAAACAAAAGTAATAAATAGATCCCTCTACTGTTCGTTCTCTCTGTAAAAAAAAAAAATTTTTTTAAATAGTTTTATTCCATTCCATTTAAAAATCACAATTTTAATTATGAAAAATAAATTTAAATTTTTTTAAAGAAAAATACTACTTTAGTTAAAATTCATTTAGAAAAAAGTAAGAATTTTATAAATATATATAGAACTTTTTTTACGTGCGTCGGTAATGTAGGAATTGATGTTCCCTGTATATAAGCGTTCATTATATACGTTAGAATGTAGTGATTGTTTAAATTTACAATACAATTCACTAAATTTAATAACTAATTCATATTGTTTTTCATTAATAATTACAAAAATTCGTTTAATAAAAAATAATAAGTAGACTTATCGTTAAAACCGTCTTCAAGTACCTCTCATTCAACTCCCATATGGTCTAGTGGCTAGGATACCTGGCTTTCACCCAGGAGGCTCGGGTTCGATTCCCGGTATGGGAAATTTTTTTTTTTTATTTTTATGATTTTAACAGAGCAGTTATATTTCTTTACTATTTATCGTAATAAATATAAGTTTTTAAAATTAATGTTATTTTTTTTAGCAATATTGACGTTCGGATCCAACAAGCAGAGCTTGAATACAGGCTTGGAAGAGAAGAACTAGAACTTTTAACGTTACGAGAAGAAAGTAGAGCCCTCCAAGCTGCCATAGAACTTGCAGAAACTCAAGAAAAACAAAAAAATGATACAATCTTTAGGTTTGTTTAACATCGATCGATATTGAGCACAAATCTCCGAAAATTTTAAAATAATTTTTTATAGAATCAATTTTTGAAACTGTTCGAAACTCGAAATCAAAGTTTCTATTTACTTAATTTTCGCGAAATTCAAATATAATTTTTGTTTAAGAAATTTATTTTCGTTCCTAATAGACATTATAAAAGTTAATTATTAGGAATTGGGTAAAAAAACTAAAATAAAATAAAATAAAATAAAATAAAATTTCATTAACTACATCAGATAGAATACCGAAAAATAATCGGCACGTATTTTTTCTTTTTTTAATTTAATGTTTATTAACGAAGTTATAGCCATTTAAAAAGTGTCGATGACGTTACGATAATACACTATATAGATATACTACGACGTTGTGACGTTACGATATTATCAAATTTTAAGCTCTTGTATCTTTCACAATAAGTTTTAAATTGAAAACAGAAAAAATACTTGTCGATTATTTTTTGATATTCTATCTGACGGACCGAATGGATTGAGTAGAAATAGTACCAGTGACTTTGACCTTGAAAACTATTTTCAAGGTCATTTGGAGGTCAAAGTGATTTTTTTTAAATAAGAACCCCTATTTTTGACTTTAGATTCTGAAAAAGCGGGAAATTTTACGTTCAGATATGTATCCATGTGAGTGGTCACAGTGACCCACGTGGGTCAAAATCTCTGTTAAAAATGTAAAAATTAACGTGGAAAGCCCTAATCGACATTTTAATCGATCACCTTGAATAACTTTGCAGGATGACCTTCGATTGAACAACTTCCAAAACGATAGTTGTAAGGTTTTAAGGGGGCTGTATGGTAATAACCTTGATTCAGACATAAACGTCAAACTTAGGGGTGATTTGAACGTTAACTTTAGAAGTTAATACCCAATGCATCAATGCCTACTTAGAGGAGAAACGTATTTTAGAGATCACGATTAAAATCGAAATCCGATTAACAACCTCCATATGTTCCCCTTAAAACCTTACAACTATCGTTTTGAAAGTTGTTCAATCGGACGCCATACTGCAAAGTTATTCAGGGTAATCGATTAAAATATCGATTAGAGCCTCCCATGTTCATTTTTACATTTTTTAGCAGAGATTTTGACCCACGTGAAATAAAAATAGGGGTTCCCATTTAAAAAAAATCACTTTGATCTCCAAATGACCTTGAAAATAGTTTTCAAGGTCAAACTCACTGGTACCATTACGTGACCCTCTTCTTTTGTCTTGGAAGTTTTTCCGTTGGAGCTCATCTTGCAAAGTTATTTGAAGTGGTCGATTAAAATGTAACACCTTGTATGTTGCAATGTAATGCTAAGTTTTATTTCTACTCAACTTATAGTAATTTTCCTACAAAAGTTTTCTCAATGAGGAAATGCAGTTATAAGTAATTTTAATTTAGAAGTGAATAAAACGAATAAACATAATGTTCCATTTTGCAGCTGTATCAGTGACTCCGTTCAAATGACAATACACGCTGTTGAAGTAAGTGCAGACCCAAAGAGTCCTCGATTCGGCGCAGGACCCCGAGAAGATGCAGCAGGTCTCTATGTCGATTGGGCTATTGAGGATTCTGGGCTTTGTAAAGGAGATAGGTTAGTGTCGTATTATACAGTGTTCTATCGCTTTAAATTCAATTGATTCATTTCCGATGCTGAATTATTACCGCTGTATGAATATTCGGTGCAACATGAACTCCTAATTAATTCAGCACCAGTAGTGCGTAAATTGCATGCGATCGTAATGCACTTCGCATTATTACAGTTAATTACAAACATTGCTAACAATAATTGAAAATATATTAATGAATTTATTAAATTGATCAATAATTGAGAGAATTATTTATTACATTGTTGATAGTTGAATTTTAAACACAAATTCTTCAAAGACTTATTTCGTTTCATTGTATTCTAAAATTATTCAGAAATTTGAGCTAATTTATGCTTTACAATTTATTAAGTGCGCGTTGAATTTATTAATATTTATTTTTTCATGGAACGAGAAAATCCTTCTGTCAAAAAATAAAATTATTTGCATATAAATTAAAAGTCTAAATTCTCAAATAAACACTGAGAAAAAAATTCGATTGAATCAATGGAATTTTACTAGTAACTATCCACAACTAAAATGTCACTTAAAATT